>APFE030396111.1:140674-160986 GCA_000404065.3 Pinus taeda | reverse complement strand
TACTTTTTATTAATGAGGCCTTTATTTTCTTCATTTTCCATTATTTTCCTTCAATTTCCTCCTCACATGCAAAATGTGACCTTTCACCTTCGTTTTCTCCTTAAAAAAAAAAAAAAACAAAACAAAACAACAAAAAAACAACAACTACTACTACTACTACTTTTTTTATTAATAAGGCCTTTATTTTCTTCATTTTCCATTATTTTCCTTCAATTTCCTCCTCACATGCAAAATGTGACCTTTCACCTTCGTTTTCTCCTAATTCCCATTATTTTCATAAATAAATGTGCCAAAACATCTTTTTGCCTCTTTAATTCCTTAGCCATTACCTTTGTCAATTTCCTTAGCCATAAACAACCAAATGAACACCCCCCTAGGATGTCCTGCCCACCATTCAGCTTAGGATACGTGTCCCATCATCCGTGGTATTTATATATTTTTACATGGAATTTTCACCAGGGTTGTTACATGATGCTTATTTTTATTAATCATAATTGCATTAAGATTAAAATTGACATTTCAAATAAGGGTTTAATTAATAAAAGCGTTTACAAAACAAAAAATTCTAATCTTGGCATACAACATCATCTCATACATTCTATTAATATGTCAAGCCTTTTATTTTTTCTTTTAAAGAATCCTTATGGCGCATTGCTTAGTACTTAGATTAAATAATTTGATGATTTTCAACATATGCAAATTTGGAGGAAAATGTAACTTTTTTTGCCTACTTATATATACCTTTCGTGTGAGGAGGCCAAGATATACAAGATAAACTAATATGCATATTCTTCTAGATATGTGTACATATTGATCTTCATCTACTCTTAGTTTCAAGTCTTGTATTTTTCCTTTATTTATAATTTGTCTCTAATTTTTGTTTTTTCTTCTTTTTGCAGGTCGTCATCGATTTGATTTTGCTAGCAAAATCTGTTGTGAAGAACAACCATCATAATACATTCAAGGAGTCTCCTTTCCCTCTTCCAAAATTTGCTTCTTATTTATACTCTTTTGAAACTGATTGTTAGTCTTATTCCTAAAAATAGATCTTTAAGACTTGCAAGCTTAGTTTTCAAGCAAGATTTTCGAAAGAAAGAAAATTCCTATGAAAGCACTTAAATGCAAGCTTTAAATCACAACTATGCTTTAAAATAAGAGCTTCATTGACATATCTCTTTACAAGATAAAGATCTAATAATCATAACATAATCAACATTTCATACACATTTTATGTTAATCCCTTTTATTTTGTCTTGTAACAATTTTCTCATGGCTCATTCTCTTGATTGCTTTTTTTGTGATTTTCTAGCATTTGATTTTATTTTAGATTTTTTATTTAGTTTGATTTGATTTGTTTTCATTTCATTTTCTAATCAAACTAAATTGAGACATCTTGCTAGTTTAACACTAATGATTATTAAAGGGAATTTTTAACTGTCATTTAAATGAATTTTCATTTACCTTAAAGAGACATCTTTATTGAATTCTGAGTTCTCTTACATTAACTCTTTTCCCCTGGAGGAACACTTATCTTTTTTGAGTGATAGGGTTCAAGCATCTTGTCCTGGTCATGGGTCTTGGTATGGACTTGAAACATCGACTTGAAAATCAAACTGTGGAGCATAATCCAAACTTCTTTAAATTCTACCCACAAAAACCTACAAACAAGGGTTCAAATTTTCAAGGAAAGGAATTGACTTGACCTAATTCAATGAATCTCACCCTTCCCACCTCTTCACATAAAAGCCTTTGAATGATAGTTATAGGGAAGGATTAGGGAGTCAAGTGTTAGATCCATTGTCTTTAAAAATCTCCTATACCATCCCACCCCTTCACCCAACTATATAAAATTAACTCACAAATATATTTATCAATAGGGTGACATAAAAGGGAAGAAAACATGGGAAATCACAAGCAAACCCACCGAGGTCATGGAAAATTTTAGGGGCTAATATTCACAAGTGAGCTAATTTTCCATGGTTTTTCCAAAAAAAGATTCGCTAATTTCCATTTTTTCTAAAAATTATTCACCCAAATTTTACAATATAAATGATTTTACCTCACCAACATTATATAGATACTATATATAAAATCGTTATAAATTTGAATAATTTTACAAATATATCAATAAACATTTTATAGTTTCATATTAGGGACTAGTGAGATTTGCCGATGTTTTTAAACTTCGAGATAATTTTCCGTCCTTAAAATTATCCCTGACCGGGGTACTGAACATGCCTATTGATAGCAGGACTATGCTTGTGTGGTACTAAGACAACTTTGTTGGGGTACTGAACAAACTCGCTGGCAATGAAGCAATGTCAAGTAAAGGAGACTATGTATATCAATGGATGTATACTTTCTTTAAAACTTCCTATATGTACCTATTATGTAATTCACATGAGGTAAATTTAAAATTAATTATTTCCCTCGAACTTGGATTCATGGTTTTAGACTTAGTTTATTTAAGTACTTATCTTTTTAAGAACTTCTTTTGCTTGATTTATTGATGTGGGACCCATGAGAAACATTTTAATGTTTGAAGTTTTCACAGAATTCATCATTTCAACCTTTTGGTAAAATTAAACCCAATAGCCTTGAAACCAGAGATACTTACTTCTTCCTCGTGAGTCGTCATTGTTGTGGTCACAACTCCCCATAATTTGTCAACAAAATCATGGGGACCCTTCATTTTGCCTTTTGAAAAACACCCCTTTTTATTGCCATTTTGGTGACTCATGTTGCTTGGTTTCATAACTTTTTGGGGATTTGATCATGTTATAATAGTTATAATTCTCACTTGGCTTGTTGCTTCTTTAACCACTCTTTACTTCACAGACATAAGTTGCAACAAGGCAATGTGGTACTTTTGGTTGCCACATTACCTATTGGGCTTTGCTGGTCATTGCTTGGCACATAATTAAGTACTATCACATTAATATACATTGTAAATATATTTAAATATATATATATCGGTTCAATCTGTCGCCCTTCAATCTGTCGCCCTATCTATCTACCAGTTCAACACACCACATTCGCCCAATTTTTGCAAATGAGAAAGACAGCGCTCCATATCCACATTGATTGAGTTTATTAATTAAGATTTGCATTTTCAATATTATTAAACTAATCGCGAGTCTTCTTTTGGTTGTAGGAATGAGGATCTTGGAGATTTTTGGTTGCAAAACTGGTGTGAACATGTCATTCCATTCCATGGCAATGGAAGAAGGAAAATTAGAGATTTGTCCCATTTTCTAATAAGCCCTACAAGAATCAGCCCAATCACACAACAAAGAAGAAATTTCAGTTAACATTTGTCACTAAGTGATCGCACCGTAAAGAATCTATGAAAATAACAAAATGATTAATGCAGGATTCTCGGTATGGTGAGATCAAAAAAGTAAGAAAATAAATTCCTTACATGTTTTCAAGAAGCCGTGTGTGCATTCAACTGTAAAAGGGAAACGATTTACTCTTCGATAAATTGGGAAGAGGATAAATAAATAATATCAGTAAATTGTAATATTATGACATCTCACTTGTTGTTGTGTTTATTGAACTATTTCTCGAACATAATAGTAAATCAAATATTGAATCCATATTTTCAAAGAATCGTATTTTCTTAGCTCCTTTCAATTTGTAGAATGAGGACAATTCCCATTTTGTCATGCTAGGTTGAATTTCATTTCTCGTTTGCATCATAGATAGGATTTGCATTTGCAATTGTATTTTCACATTTCTTTAAATTCCTCTTTCACAGACCACTCCATATTTCTAAATTTTGTGGTGTACTCTTGTACACTCTGATCCTTCTTCTGCTTGAAGTAGTGCCATTAGATTCATTGGTCCTCTATGTACCCAATAGGGTAAAATTGTGTCTTTATGACAATTTTAAAGTCCTCTCACTTAGTCACTAGAGGATCTTCCTCTAACCTCAAGGTATCCATGTGGCTTTCCCACCAGGTTAGGGCATGCCCCTTTAATTTCAACCACACAAATGGAATTTTTTGTTCTTCTTCTATATGATGAACACTTAAATAAACTTCTAATTGTTGCAACAAGTCATTTACCTTCAAAGCATTGATCTCGCCTTGATATGGCTTGAAATTGACCTTCACTTCCATTTCGAATAGGGACTATTAATGGTTCATGACACTCAAATTGGGTTGATTTGTTTTAGGTTTTTTCTTCAAGTTTTTCTTAGTTTCTTCTCAACCTCATGATATCCCCTTTGATCAAACCTCTACATTAGAACCCCCATCTTCTTCGAATAGCCTAATATTATTGGTCAGGGCCGCCAACAGGAGGTTCACATTATGATATATATCTGCTACATGTGCTTTTGACCATATAAACCTATCCTCCATAGGACTAAGATGGTTATTCATAGATTCATCGGCTAAGACTAGGGTTTTATTACTTTTGGATTAACTGATCTATATCCCCTGCAAATATCCATAATGTACCCAAAGAAACTTGCTTTGATACAAATATGATGTGTAAACTATTATGGATATTCCATTGGATAGTTCGTAACAACAGATCAGATAAATTATACTTAAAAAATCAAAATCTACTCTATGAGGATTTATTTCTCTTTAGATTTATGGATTTATAAATTATTGTTTATTGTGTATGCATGCATAATTTAATCATGTAGAAAATAGAGAATACTGAAATAAAAGCTCACAAACCACAATTGACATAAGAAATATCTTGGGAAACCGTTGCAGGATAAAACCCAGCTAGAAGGTAAGGTTGTTATGCTTTGTTTCTCTAAATAGAAAAGGATGTAAGTACAAAGAAGTAAGGCTTATGGCTTATGGGATACTAAAAATTCACAAACCTTCTCTTTGTTCTCTCTCCCCATTCCTCTTGGCTACTTTGCTCGTATATGGAACAAAATTCCCTTGAAAAGAATGGAACCCCTTTTATTCCTAATGGCTCAATTCTATCACAACTTGATATCCTACTAGTGGTTAGGTTTGATTTCAACTCTTAAATAGAGTTCAATATTGAATCTTATAGATTCTTATTCATCATGTTGACACGGATAGCCCATTTTCCATGATTAATTGGGGTTGATGTGGCATCCTCTCAAATTATGGTGGTCAAAACATGAAGGTCAACTTTCGAATAACATAACTTTTGCATACAAACTCTGTTTGAGGAGATTATTGCACTGTTGGAAAGGTATATATGTGTATAATAGGAGAAAAGGGTGCCATACTAAAGTGGAAAATTTACCCCAAAAAATCTGATTTAATGCATCAAACTTCTCCTGGATAGTTTTAGATTGCAATATGTCAAACCCGGTCTCATCGAAATAAATGGTACTGTGAGTTGATTCCTCCACTTTTTCCATTCTAAAATCATCGAGATAGATGATACAAAATATAATGATCCAATATGGATTAGAAATTTCTTTCTAATATTCGGGAAGGAAAACTTTTCTGAAGTAGTATTATTCTCTGATAATATCTTTAGGCGGAAATATTTCTGGTTGTTGAGGACCTTGTGTAGTCTCTGACTCCAGGGAAGAAGATTTTAATTACTCTTTGTTAAGGGAGTTGGTTGTAGCTATTAAATAATATGGTTGACTGTGCTCCATTCTTTCTTGATATGTTCCTACAATGTTAGTTTAAAGGGGTTTTTGGGAGTACTAGCAAATATACCCTACCAATCCCTACTTCCTGGCATTTAAACAATCATTCTTCAAATAGATAAAAGAACGCCAATTCATCCTAGAAATAGCAAAAAAATAAACAACACAAAAAAATTGTACTAATGATAATTCCTTGGAAATTGTGCTAAAAATTATAGGCCTTTTGATTATCTGAATTTCTTGTCAAACAATGGAAGGGTTGTTCATTTAATTGTCAATCTAGAATTCATACAAATATTATGAATTGCGGTGCACCATATATGTTGAGTAAAATTTTATTAATGTAAGTGCAGTTTCTTTAATCTAGATAATTTTCATATTGCAATAGTAATAATGCATCATGAAGTCACCAAGTAATTTCACACGAATCTTTCAATCCAATCCACTATTCATAGAAATGTAAAGGACACACTTCTAATCTAAATTGTGGGACACACTTTCAAAAAATAAATTACACATAAACCAAAAGGTGACTTATTGAAGCGATAGATTATTATTGTATGTTGTAACATAACTGCAATTGCATTTATGATGAAATGCAATGAAATATAAACTATCAATTCACTCATTTGCTTATGAAAGAAATAAAATATAACTCAACTATTGTGAATGAAACCTTTAAAAATTTGATTAAAGCTTGAAAATAGAGTATTGAAGGTTGGTGCCAAATTGCAAAAATATAAAGTTGCAAGTTGTAACAAAGTGAAAAGGATGAAATAACATATCAAATAGAATTGAAACATGTAACAATATTATCTAAGGGAATTGCAACAACATATATTTATGGAAGTGCAACAACGTAAACTAATGGAATTGCATCAACTTAAACAAATGAAATTGCAACAACATAAAATAGAATTAAAGAGATAATGTAGAGCTATGGCTATCTACTAATATCGATAATACTCGACTAAGGAGGGGGGCCTACCTCCTTAGGCTAGCACTTGGTTAAGAAGGTAGGTAAACATGAATGCTCAACACACCATTTAGGAAGAAAATTAAACTTCAAATTATAATAGAAATGAAGTGATAACAACTCTGTCTTTCTCCTTTCTAAAAGCTTCTACAATCTCTAATAAATTATTTTTTCCTTGCTTTCCCTTTATACATGGTACAATCTATCTAAATGAAGTAATTGATGATGGACAACATAGAGAATCATGTTGTTTCATCCTGATACATCGGTTTCCCATGGATAGCAACAAATCGAGTAAATGTTGACTTGATTAGTTGTGTGATAGGTGGAAAGCGAGTAATATTATTTTTCGATCACCTAATTGCTCCTATCGCTTTCCTTTGCGAGAAAACCAATTATTATATGTCTGAACGATCCAGAGGTAACAATTGTTCATTTGATTGTCAAACTAGCACAACTATAGCGGAGTTGCATTATCATTGGTATGGAGTTGTAAAAATGGAGGTAGTCTTGAAGTTGCAGCCACAAACACAAGAGAGAGTTGTAGGAATGGGCTAGCGAAGGAGTTGCAACAATAACATTAATGAGAGTTGTAGCATCGATTATGAGTTCAAGTTTTGGCTGAAGCATTTCTGGAGTTGCAGCAACAAGAGTTGAAACAATCGCCAATAACTACATGTATGCTCTTATTCCTTGTCTACGATGGTCAATACAGAAATGTAACAATTTCCTAATAATTCATAAGAATAGGCATAGAAATGGCATATCAAGGTGGCAATCATACCTTCGTCAAAAATATGTGTTTGTGAGTGGAAAGTGAGGAAATAGGGTGTAATCAAGAAAATAGACAGGAAAAAAGGTGTCAGATGGGTGCCAAGAAGATGTCCCAATATTCCACGTCTTGTACTCCAAAGAAACATTTGGAGGTTTTTGCATATAATTGTTTCTCCTCTAATAGTTTTAGCACCTTGTCAACATGTTGAACATGACCCTTCCAAGACTTGTTGCAGATTAGTATATCATCAAAAAATAGTAACACAAATTTTCTAAGGAAGGGTCTGAAAATGGAATTCATCAAACTTGAAATGTGGAAGGTGAATTAGTAAGGCCAAAAGGCTTGACCAAAAATTCATAATGATCCTCATGAGTTCGGAATGTTGCTTTTGGAATGTCTTTAGTCTTCATTCTAATTTGATGATATCCTAAACGGAGATCCAACTTGGTGAAGTAAATTGCTCCATGTAATTCATCCAACAATTCATCAATGATAGGAATGGGAAATTTAGATTTAATACTGAGCTTGTTGAGCCCCTATAATCCGGAAACATACACCATGATCCATCCTTTTTGCGCACCAATACTACTAGAGCAGAGAAAGAACTCTGACTAGGTTGAATTATACCAACCTCTAGCATTTTTGCAACCATATGTTCAAATTCACTCTTTTGGGCATAAGGATATCTGTAAGGTCTAATGTTTGGAGGAACATTTCCTAGAATCAAATGAATAGCATGATCATGATCACAAATAGGTAGGAGGCCTTTGGGAGTCTCAAATACCTTGGAATGATTGTCCAAGACTTTTTGGAGATCTAGAGAAATAGATGATTTCGATGTTTGAACCTCTAGTGAGCATAATTGTTCAATTACACCTCATTGTTCTTTGTCCCTTTCTTACCAAAAAAAATTCAAGAAAAGTTCTTAAAAATTACAAGCTATTTTCCCCAAAGATTGTAATCATTGGAATCCTAGTACAACATCAACACCACCCATTGGAATGGAAAGAATTGGACTATTCAATACATATTCCCCCATGGTTAGCTTGATATTATGGCACTTTCCAAAGCAATTTATAGTTCCTCCATTTGCAACCATCACTTGACACTCTGGTGTTGGATAATGGAAGCAATTCAATTCTTTGGCTATTTTACAATGAATAAAATTATGGGTACTACACAAATCAATCAACGATATTACCTTTTTCTTCTTGATATATTCTTCTATATTGAGAGTTTGAGGAGTGGTAATTTCGGCCAATGCATTACAAGATATGGTCAAATTCATTTCTTCTTTCTCTTGGTTTAGTTCCTGGTGGATATCCTCCTCTTTTGATGTTTCTTGTTCCTTTTCTTCCTCCTCTTCACAATCTATGTACAATAATTTCTTCTCAGCACACTTATGACCTTTAGTGTATTTATTATCACAATTGTAACAAATCCCTTTTTCTCTTTTTTCCTCCAATTGTTGTGGCATCAACCTTGTAGGTTGTGGAAGGCTAGGAGCAACAACACTTCCATCTTTATAGTTGTGTGTGGTAGACTTGTTTCCATAATTTTGCTTTCAACTTTTCTTGCCACCCTGAATGCCTTCTCCAATAAATCGGGTTCCGAAAGGCAAACCTCATGTTGGACGTTATCCTTCAAAGTCCCTATGAAGACATCAATCCAATCCTCCTTTGGAATATCAATTACCCTGATATTCAATTTTTGGAAGTCCTCAATGTGCTCTGCCATTGAATCCTTTTGTTTGAGATTTATTAGTTGGATAAAGAAGGTGTTTCTCTTTGTATCCTCATAATGCGCTATCATTTCCTCCGTAAAAATAGACCAAGTTAAAATTAGTTTATGATAACAAAGCCATCGATACCATAAAAACTGATTGGGTTCTAAATATAAAGATGCAATGTGTACCTTTTATGTATGTTACACATCATGTAAATCAAAATATTGCTCCATCTGTAGTATCCATGTCACTGGATCCTTTCCATCAAGATTCCTCATATCGATCTTTGGAATGCAGTTGGTCTTCAATCCTTCAATCCAAAGTTAGAGTCTCTAAAATCATGATTAACATCCCTTTTGTTCTCATCATGAGTTTCAGTGGATATCTTTTCTCCATTGGGAAGCATTTCTTGTAGCAATTTTATCACAATTTGTGTCGACATTTACTCTACAACCTGGCACCATCGTCAATATTCTAGGATGACCCCTTTGGGATGATGTCATGCTGACATCATTAGGGACACTTGGTGCCTCCAGAGTGGTAACATGTTTCACCTAGAAAAGGCCCATTTGTGTGGCAAAAAATGTCATACTTGCATGTCACGTGTCCATCTCCTATTGGTTGTGTTGATGTCACCTTCCACAATCATCTAGCCCAATCGCATGCTGCCATCTGTCATGTTGTCAAAGAGGAGAGAGAAGGTCCTCTAAGGCTTATTTTGCGACCATTTTCCTTTGTAATTTGTTCTTTTCAAAAACCATCAGGTTCAAGCCATTTCCACCTCAACACCACTCCTGAGCAGTTTGTGGTTTTGGGAGGGGTGTCGTCAGGGTAGATCTCCGTCATTGATCTATGGAATCTACAGAGCATGAAACCACTAGTCGAGACCACTACCTCTCTCCAAAGGCCCGTCCCCAAGTGTTGTTGGAATGTCGCCACGTGGCCTTTACCCCCTTTAGCCCCAGAGCTGAAGGTTTTTCTCTATATGACCTGGTCCTGTGACCATCGACTGAGCGCTTAGGCACTAATCCCTTCAAAGTCCTGTTGGGGTGCTTATTTCCCTTTATAATTCATTTTACGCCCTTAGTTCTCCATTACTACATGGAAACTTTGTCCAACGTTGAGGCCAAAGCTCTCGACTTTTTTATTAATTTGAATTCTAAACAGGTTACGCGATCCCGAATTTCCAAGGTTTTGGGATTTTTCCCAAGCCAATATTTGGTCGCATCTCTAGTCTTGTGGCTGAGGTTGGAACTTATGCTAACTTTGGATATGCACCAAAGGGTCCTCCAAAACCTCTACTAACTCTGTTACTTTGGACTTGGGATCATAGAACTTTGACTAGCTATATCTTTCAATCCAAGAGGCCATTTTGGGTCTTCCTTATATAGTGGAAAAATATTTCAAAGTACTTTCCAATTGAGTGGGTTTGATGTGGTCTTTGAGCTCATATACTGCATAAAAAATGGCTTCAAACTCTATGCTATTCTTTGCACCTGGACCTTTCTTCTTGTGCTTGGAACCTGCTCCATCTTTGACACGTATGCCTCCTGCTACCACCTGTTGACATTAATGACAACATATTTCCAACAGTTCCTAGGTTCTATATTTTGAACTCTCTCGGGCTCTCCTTCATTCTTCACCCACCAATCCCCTACCCCTTATTTTAACTTTGTACTCCCTTGTCCTTTGTTTATCTCCTTCTCACTCCTTGATGAGTTGTGTCACCTCCCCTTCTCCTTCTATAGCTAAGTCAATTACCATGTCCTGAAGAGGTGTGCTCACTCTGCTCAAAGCCATAGCAAAAGATCTCCATATCCTCAATGTGTTTTCAATCCAATGTGAAAGCCTCTTCTTGCAGGTTTTAGAAGCTTACTCCTCACTCTATCTAGGAGGAATTAGAAGCAGTTGGATGTGAAGCATAGGTGGAATATTGATTTTTTTTCCTAACATATAGGTGGAAGATGTGGAGAAGGGGCTTCCTAATACATGCAACACCCAAACCAAGCAAACCCAATACATGCAAACAATCAACATCTATTAGCAGCTTCACACTATAATGGGAAAGATGTTGATGGAATGAAACAAAGCCAACGAGGAGATTATTATTTGTATTGATGCTTTACAATAGCAAGTCAGCAAAATGAACAACAGAATCTTAGTGTTTACTAAGAAATTACCAAATTTATGATTTCACAACAGTGAAAAAGATAAGTAAGCCACTACGCTCATCTGGATAAACTCCCCAATAACTAATAATGCTTCTACTTTTTCTACTTTTGCTTATAAATTACGATTGTAAGCTTAATACATCTGCACCTAGCTTTTACCATGTTTTGAATTGTGATAATATAACTAATTTAAAATTGATTATTTAGTTAAAAATATTAAACGTTAAGACTTTAAACTTACTATTACACTTTTGATCTAATTTCTTATACTTACGTAATATTTTTTTATCGATAATATAAATTGCCAAATTAAAAAAAAAAAAAAAATTAAACATTCGATATAAAAATCCTATTTACACTCGTAAATTAATTCTATAATTTAAGGCTTATTTTATGATTTACATAATTGCACTAATTTATTTTCCTTTTCATAGTGATCCTATGCTTTTTCAATCATTTCGTCTGGTCAATTCTTCAATCCTCACAATACACTAATTGTCAAAGCTCTCTCCTGCCCTCTACATTTTTAATTAATAATCCCTATCAATAACCTTGATAGGGAATATTCCCCTAGGGAATTGTTAAATTTAAATTTATTTATTAAATAAAAAGTCATGTTAGTCCACGTTACCTTTTATTGATACGAAATATTCCCCTAGGGAATTGTTAAATTTAAATTTATTTATTAAATAAAAAGTCATGTTAGTCCACGTTACCTACCCATGCTGTACATAAAACTTTATGTAAATGACCTTCATATATTTACCATCGACACATATTTGCACAAGGTACACATCCCATCCCACCAGGAATCAAGTCAAAGATGGAGGTCGTTGGGACACCCTTTGTAGTTTAGCAATGTAGCTTACCCCACCTAACGTTCCTTGAAGAGGACCTTATCAATTATTTTCCTTTGACTAGTTGATGCTTTTCATCGCCTACCCTTATGCAATTAGAAGGTCATAAAACCTTGGGACTTGCTAACTTTACATTGGCCATGGACTAACCATGGTCCCTCATTTTGGAACTAACCATGGACTTAATGCGTTTTGTGAGTTGAGTTATGTTTTGTGATATGTTTTTTAATGTAGGATTCATTACAAATTATTGTTATAGCGATATAACCAGATTAGATTGATATCTGCCTTCTGATTGCTTTTAAAATTATGATAGTAATGGACATGATGTGTTACAATTATAAAATTGTAATGATGTTTCACCATCTTTGTTTAACTTTAATTGTTATTTATTCGATTATAAACAATGTTTCGTAAGATTATGTAAGGTATGGTAAATTATTACTCAATCATAAATTTTAGTCTCTTATAATATGTTAGGATAAGGATACAATGTAAATATGTTAGGATAAGGATACAATGTAAATATATTAGTCTAGATTCATCTAATTTCTCTTTTTGTTAGTGAGAAAAAAGTAGTGTTTTTTATTAATTTAAAAACAATGATATTACATGATATTACATGTTCTCAAAATAATTGAGAGATTTATATGATCAAGAAATCTAGAAAGGTTTGAAATATCTTTTCAATTGTAACATATTTTTTTGTCGTAGTTTAGTATTTTTTTGGCATAGTAATTTAAAAACAGTGGTATTACATGAAATTACATATTTATCATGTTTGCAAAATAACTGATAGATCTACAATCCACAGGATCAAGAAACCTGGAAGGTTTGAAATGCCTCAATTTTAACGTATTTTTTTTGGTGTAGTCTAACTTATAGATGAAAAAGATTTACTTATAGAAGAAACCTAGAAGGTTTGAAATGCCTCGATTGTAACATATTTTTTTTGGCGTAATCTAACTTATAAATGAAAAAGACTTACTTATAGATGAAAAAGACTTTTTCATCGGAGAAAACAATTTCAATAAAGAATGTGAATTTATGTTAGAACCATAGGATTAAGAAACTTGGAAGGCTATAGACTAAAAAGACTTTTTCACTAAAACAATTTCAAGAAAGAATGTGTGATTTTGTGTTGTTTAAAAATGCACTTATTATAACAAGCCAAAGGTGACCCCAATGCGATTTGAAACTAAGTGGAAGGAATAACATCCCAATGAACCAACCACCCCACCATCCTATAAGGGGACATTGGTTATATCTTATTTGAAGAGGGAAATTAAACCTAGATCCATCTTAACTCCAGATATTATCTCTTGAGCTGCAAACCTCTTTTAGAGTGAAAATAGATTTGATCCCTCTCAACTCTTGGTAGATTTGGAAAGATGGATCTAGGTTAGTTTTAAATTATAATAATAATATTATTTAATCAAGAATAACATGATTTGGGGATCATATTCTAGCCTAAGATCCATAATAATTTTGGATATTAAATTAATAGAAGATAAAAATAAAAATAACCTTGTTTTGGATATTAAATTCTAATAGAATATAAAAACAAAAATAACCTTGTTGGGCCAAGGGTAGCCCAATATGCAAGAGATGTTGTAATGTCGTGTGTTGTAAACATTTTGACTAGGTCAAAATAAAATAAAATAAAAATAATCCTATGTTAAAATAAAGATTCCACGTTTATGAGAATCCTTGGTATTTCCCATGGTATTCATGGTGAATATAACTTATTTAAAGGGGGTATTAAACCAACCTAGATCCATCTTAACTCTGGATCTACCAAGTGTCTAGAGCGTTCAATCATTTTGCATCTTAAGAGGTACTTGGTAGATCTGTAGTTAAGATGGATCTAGGCTAGTTGTAAACGAATTATAATCATGTAAATTTCAAAAGACTAATTATGTAAAATAAATTATCAAATATTAAATAATGATTAAATAAATTTTTTTAAATAATCTAAATCACTAAATTTTATTAAATTGTAAATAACTCATTTTGTTTTAGCCGGTGTCGTTCTCTTATATATATATATATATGAAAAGAACACATGTCAACTCCATGTTGAGCATGGACAAAATCACACATCACCCTTGTATTGGGCTATATAATGTCTTTCTCACCTCATAAGTTATAACATAAGTAAACTCCAGATCTCAAGCGATTAAATCTCTTTTCACTTTAAAAGAGGTTTGCATCTCAAGGGATGTGATCCCTCTTTGCCCTTGGTAGATCCAGAGTTAATATAGATTTAGATTGGTTTAAGCATTAATTACAATTAATTATACTTATAATTATAAATACAATTATTAATTTTATGTATTTTATTTTAAATTTAATTTATGTTTTATGTTGATTTGATACGAAGTCAAAAATGTTTGAATTGATAATTAATTTTTAATTTTATTTTAAATTTTGACCTAATCAAAAGTAATAAGTCATTACAAACAAACTCTCCAAATTAGCTTTCATGTTAAATTATTTTATATCTATGATATACTACATAAAATGTATACAAATTCATTTTTAATTATAAATTAAATAAATTAATAACAATAATAACATGCCAATTGCATTTTAAATGTATTTTATAAATTATTTAATTATTAAGTTTGGGATATTACAGTTCAAATTTAAAAATAATATGAATTTCAAAATTATTCAATAAAATATAAAAAATAAGACTCCATGTAGGGTGTGATGTAAGTCGGAGGGAGGAAGGTGCCAACACCATGCCACACATAGCCCCTCTTGATCACAGTGCAATAGATCTATCCATCAAGTGGTCGATGGCACAAACCAGGCACCACTTTAACTTTCCTCATTAAATCCAAAGTCAGGCCAATATTGTTGAAGTTGTCATTATGAGGGATATGATAGGGTTGAACTTGCATAGAGGTTTAAGTCTGTTATGAGAAAAGATGGATGGACTCATTTGGGCATGCGAGGATTTGCACCTGTATTAGTGAGGAAGTCATGGTTCTTAAGGCATACAACAATCGAGGTTGATACATTTCACAATGATCTACCCATAAGATATTTATGCTCTATTATGTGGCTGGTAAGCTTGTGCTACCATTCTTCAAGGGTTTATCTAGTTGGTCTATTATAAACTCAATTTTTGTGGAGGATAATTGGCAACATTCATATGGACCATTGACAAAGGAAGGTAAAGAAACACGTGATGGGATCTGTTTGTAGTTTGAAGGCAAAGAGGGATGCCACCATTGTTGCCATAGCATTTCGCTTCTCCATTTCCTTTGAAGTAGCGACATTATGTCTAATAGCTAGAGAATCGCACCAAGGAATTAAGGAAAATGATAGCAAAATTCCAAATGGAAGGAGAAATCACAAAATTTGTTAAGGATCTGGGAACTTCAAGCATGTGGGCACAAAATTCAAGTGCATTCGATAATTCTATTGGCATACAAAGGATTTTGCTACACAGGGCTTGTCCCTCTAGGAAGAGGAGTAGCAACACATTATTAATAGTTTAGATTCTCTCCAGTGACATAGTAGGTTCTCAATAACCCCAGTCTCATAGTTATCGAAATAGCAAGGAGGAAAGGTTCAAATTTGAGCTCTAAGAACCTATAAGGAGGCTACCATCACCCTCTCTTACTGAGGCAGAGCACCCTGGTCCACCTTGATCTTCTCGTTCTCTTCTTGATCTTACAGTCGTCGTTGGTTTCCTTCTTAGTTTTTTACAACATTATTTAGTTTATTATGTTACATGATGTTGATACAATTAAGGCTCGATTTCCCCTTGTGGGTAAGTTGAGTGTGTTGCAATGACTATTACATCTTGGTTTCCCTCTTCATGTAGGATCCTTAAGTTGATTTTTGTTATAGTTTTTGTCAAAGTCATAGACATGTCACATCCTGGTTTTCCCTCATATGGCAATGTGCTCAATTACATTTTGTCATGGTTTGGCAAGACACTCAATTAAATTTTGTTATGGTTTTTTTCACTATTATGAACTTTTTTATGACAAATACACTAACGACTATCAATAAGCTCTGTAAACAAAAAAACAATAGATATATACAAAATTTTGATGCATAAATATAAAATAAAATATATATATATATATATATAAGGTATATATAATATATATATATAAATATAACATTAGAGGTTTCAAAATGTTGACCAACAACTTATGAAATGATTAAATCCAAAAAACTTATCAAAATCAATAATGAGAATCCAAAAACAAAAATCAAAAATTAATTACATTAATATTTTTAATAAATCAAAAACAATATCAAAACAAAAACACAAAAACTAAATAATCCAAAACTCATATAAAACATTGAATACAACAATTAATATAGAAATTAGAACCATGACATAAATAAGAAAATTTGAGAAAACCATGACATAAATAAGAAAAAATAATAAGAAAAAGTTGTAAAATGTAAAAACTGGGAAGAAAATGAAATTTTAAACATATACACATTGATATTTAGAAAATTAAGAAAATTGTGAAATTAAGAAATATAAAGTTAATTTTAATAAACCTGTAAGGAAAAAATATTAAAAAGTATATAATTGGAAAAGTTGTGGTTTTAAGTTTTGTATTGTACCAAAAAAACAAAAACCTAGAGGATATTTGTTACTTCCAATAAGTTTCACTGAAAGGAAAATAAAACAAAAATAAAATGAGGATATGTTTCGCCAATAAGAAAATAAAACAAAAAAAATTGTATTTATGTGAAAGTGGGAAGAAAAGGGTCGTCAATCTTATTCAATATATTTTCATAATAAGTGTAAGACAAAAGACAAAAGAACTTTAGGTTTGATGTATTGTATTGATTAATTACACAATAATAAATTAGTTATTTATAATTTAGTTAAAATATGAATAAATGAAGAAGTTATTAATTTAATTAAAATATGATATAATAAGGAAAAGGTTTATAAGATGTGAAACAGTCGGTGAATGAGACTTTAATTCTATTATATAATTTTAAAAATGGGTAAATAATAAAAATAGGTTAGTAATTTTTATAATATATTGAAGATTTTAAAATTAAAGGATCTCTAAATTAGTAAGATTCAATGTGTTATATATGTGTTTTTACTTATTTAATTATTAAGAGCAATGGAAAGAATATTTATTTTTAGAAAATTATTTTCTATATAAAGGTGTGTATAATGATGATGAGGAGATTTTTTTCATATGGGATGGGAAGTAACGTGTCTCATTTTGCATTAGGTGAGGGTGTCTTTACCTCACTCAAATGATGAGGTTGATATGCATGAACTTTCTATCGTTATGCAAAGACATGGTGATAAAAGTGGTGCTCAATTAATGCAAAGGGGGACACAGTGATAAAAGTGGTGCTCAATTAATGCAAAGGGGGACACAGTGATAAAAGTGGTGCTCAATTAATGCAAAGGGGATATGGGTTGTTATGATTTGTGATGGGTCGTACCTAGGCTTGGTTCCTCATATACATCATCTAGTGGAGGGTGGAGTGTTGGGCCCTCTCACCATTACTCCTTTTGCATGTCAGTTCAATGGTTTTCATTTTAATCCTCCTCAGCCTACTCATTCATCCTTGTTTATGGTCTATAGTGGGATCTCAAGCATTTCTCCCTCCTTTCCATTCATAACAATTTTGTCTTTTCCCAGCTTTCCATGGTCCCTCCCAGTGGTCATATATTTTTTGCATGTGTGCATTCTCTCTATTTCTTAGTCTTTATTAGCTGCTCCTTTTGTCGAAGTTGGTTCCTATCTGCTTCTCCTTGTTTTCCAAAATGGTTTATTATCAAGTGTTATGTTGGAGAGGACATGGGGGACACAATTTACAAGGAGGCTCTCAAGCTCGCATGAAGGAAATGAATTAGCACGATTATTAGGGAACATATTTTGTTGCAGGTCCACGAGGAGATAAGGGAGTTTGAAGTTGATATTGTTGTTGAAAAAAGATTCCTACCAAACTCTATAGTTCTGGAGGATGTGTAGCAATGGGTGTCGAACACTAGTCATACCTATGGCTGGGAGAACCAATAATTTCTTACAATTGACCTTTATTGGAGGATGAATTCATTATTTGGGCATATTTTTTTGGACTGTAATGATGCTAAGAATGAGATCCTATCGGTCCTAGATGACATGGTGCTTTAGTAAAAAGACATGAACTAGCACCTCAAGCAGATTGAGGTAAGTGTGGTGCCTAGAGATGGTATGAGATGTTGCATCCCCTAAGGATCTCAACCCAATTAAGGTGGATGATTTCACCTCTTCTTAGTTCTTTTCATGATGTCTAGTTTTCAGTCTCATTATTTTTTATTTTACCAATTCTCTGAAGGATGATTTGAAACATTATTCATTTCTATTCAAAAGTAGATGATAGCAAAATATTTGAAAATCCTTGGGCTACTTTGTCTTTTGAGATTACTATTGTGAATTTTGGGCTTTTTTAGATAGATGCTTTATTGTTTTTTTAATGATATGGTTTTCCAAGTGGCAAGCCATTAACGAGCAAATATTTTGGACTTATATAATTTCATTATGATAATAAATTTGAGCCTTAAAAAAAATTAATGATAAAATTTAAGGAAAAAAATAATCATAAAATATGATACTTCTCATTACGTATTAATTTAAATAAAAGATGAAAAAGAAAATTATTATAAAAGTTAAATTATCTTCTCTCACACACACCTATATACTTATTAACATAATTAAAAAATATAATTAATTATAAATCCTTTTAAATTTAGATTTGAGAATAGAAAGATGAAAATATTTACGAGGTGTAATCTTTATATTTAATTTTACATTAATGTATAATTTTAAATAGAAATGATTAAGAATAATATATTTTTAAAAAAATTTATAAATTTTAAATATTTAAAAAATTAACATGTTCAAATTAAATATGAAAAACAACAACAACTGTAATAAATGAAAAATTGAAAAACATCCCCAAACTATAACAGAAAAAATATGATATATGTAAATATATCAACTTAGGTTATAGCAACCTTTTTTTCTTTTCTTAAAACACATTTCTCATTAACAATGGATTTCCATCAATACCGTATTTTAAAAATGGTGATCACCATATGTCGAGCTTATGTTGCAAGTTTCAACGGATCCATCGATTTCATCCTGGAGAATTGGTTTTCAGTGAGGAGGAAGGCTCTCGAACCTCCACAATCCTCTACCTATGGCTTGGGTATGGCATATTACGCGAAGATTAGCAACCTAGGTGGAGAAGCTTGCACTGATGCGATCAGAGAAATTTTTGGTACATGTTTAGTTAGGTTTTCCTCTTTTGGTCTTAATGGCAGCCTGGAGCTTGACGAGGTTCAAGACTTCAATGTATTTTCAACCTGCCTGGATTCTCGAGCACCATATGTGCTTTTGAGTGCACATGGACTAATCAAATGTATGGGAAGGATGATTTCCTGCAATATGTTTGTCAAATTTCCTGGAAGGAATTCTGATTGCGGATTATGGATCAACTTTGGAGTTTTTGGAATATTTCTTCTACCAATAATTGATAGATTGCTTCTTAGACCAATGATGGATAGATTGCTGATTAAATCTTCAAATTGTGGGAAGGATAAAGTTTTTGTGGAATATTCAAACAAACAAGTCAATTTGGGGTTTGGTTAGGTCTGTAATATGTTTGATGAAAGCCTCTAACTAGAGAGTTTGCCAAGGGGTGTGGGGGTCGAGGATCTTCAAATATAATCCATGTTTGTTAGATCGTTGACCAGAGATTGTCTATGTCTTAAGGTAAAAGTGAAGGATCTTATAGCTTTTGTTGTTGTCTGCATTCAACAACATATATGCATACCTATGGGAGTGTTCAAACTCCTCTTTGAAGGGAGGATGTTGAAGGTGGAAAGTGATCTAAAACCTTCAGTATTAAACAGGATGCAACTATCCCCCTTGTTGTATGTCTGCAAGGAGGTGTTAAGGGCAATGGGGCCTCTTCTTCTTCGCAACCCATGTCTTTCAAAGAAGCCCTAAAGCTAGACCCAAATCTGATTGCAAAGGAAATTTATGGTTCGACTTTTGTGGTGGAACATTTGTTGAATATCCCAACATTAGAGGTGAACGAGAGTATTAATAAGAAAATATCAGCAAGTTTTGAAAGTTGAGCCATTATATGTTGTTTTAATGGCTTCTGGTCTTTATCACCCGCCCTTAGAGAATGGGT
>APFE030396111.1:110549-140664 GCA_000404065.3 Pinus taeda | reverse complement strand
CCTAAGATCCATAATAATTTTGGATATTAAATTAATAGAAGATAAAAATAAAAATAACCTTGTTTTGGATATTAAATTCTAATAGAATATAAAAACAAAAATAACCTTGTTGGGCCAAGGGTAGCCCAATATGCAAGAGATGTTGTAATGTCGTGTGTTGTAAACATTTTGACTAGGTCAAAATAAAATAAAATAAAAATAATCCTATGTTAAAATAAAGATTCCACGTTTATGAGAATCCTTGGTATTTCCCATGGTATTCATGGTGAATATAACTTATTTAAAGGGGGTATTAAACCAACCTAGATCCATCTTAACTCTGGATCTACCAAGTGTCTAGAGCGTTCAATCATTTTGCATCTTAAGAGGTACTTGGTAGATCTGTAGTTAAGATGGATCTAGGCTAGTTGTAAACGAATTATAATCATGTAAATTTCAAAAGACTAATTATGTAAAATAAATTATCAAATATTAAATAATGATTAAATAAATTTTATTTTTAAAAATCTAAAATCCAACTTAAATCTTTATTTCAAATTGTAAATAAACTATTTGTTTTAGCCGGTGTCGTTCTCTTATATATATATATATATGAAAAGAACACATGTCAACTCCATGTTGAGCATGGACAAAATCACACATCACCCTTGTATTGGGCTATATAATGTCTTTCTCACCTCATAAGTTATAACATAAGTAAACTCCAGATCTCAAGCGATTAAATCTCTTTTCACTTTAAAAGAGGTTTGCATCTCAAGGGATGTGATCCCTCTTTGCCCTTGGTAGATCCAGAGTTAATATAGATTTAGATTGGTTTAAGCATTAATTACAATTAATTATACTTATAATTATAAATACAATTATTAATTTTATGTATTTATTTTAATTTAATTTTTAGGTTTTTATTTGATTTGATAGAGTCAAAATGTTGATTGATAATTATAATTTTTTAATTTTATTTTATTTTTGACCTAGATCAAAATGATTAAATAAGTCCATTACAAAAAAAACTCTAACATATTGGCTTTAATAGTTAATATTTATTTATAATTCTATGAATATTTACTACATATATTGTATACAATTCATTTTAATTATAAATTAAATATAATTTATAACATAATAAACATGGCCAAAATGCATTTTTAAATTTTTATTTTATAAATTATTATTATTAAGTTTGGGATATTACAGTTCAAATTTAAAAATAATATGAATTTCAAAATTATTCAATAAAATATAAAAAATAAGACTCCATGTAGGGTGTGATGTAAGTCGGAGGGAGGAAGGTGCCAACACCATGCCACACATAGCCCCTCTTGATCACAGTGCAATAGATCTATCCATCAAGTGGTCGATGGCACAAACCAGGCACCACTTTAACTTTCCTCATTAAATCCAAAGTCAGGCCAATATTGTTGAAGTTGTCATTATGAGGGATATGATAGGGTTGAACTTGCATAGAGGTTTAAGTCTGTTATGAGAAAAGATGGATGGACTCATTTGGGCATGCGAGGATTTGCACCTGTATTAGTGAGGAAGTCATGGTTCTTAAGGCATACAACAATCGAGGTTGATACATTTCACAATGATCTACCCATAAGATATTTATGCTCTATTATGTGGCTGGTAAGCTTGTGCTACCATTCTTCAAGGGTTTATCTAGTTGGTCTATTATAAACTCAATTTTTGTGGAGGATAATTGGCAACATTCATATGGACCATTGACAAAGGAAGGTAAAGAAACACGTGATGGGATCTGTTTGTAGTTTGAAGGCAAAGAGGGATGCCACCATTGTTGCCATAGCATTTCGCTTCTCCATTTCCTTTGAAGTAGCGACATTATGTCTAATAGCTAGAGAATCGCACCAAGGAATTAAGGAAAATGATAGCAAAATTCCAAATGGAAGGAGAAATCACAAAATTTGTTAAGGATCTGGGAACTTCAAGCATGTGGGCACAAAATTCAAGTGCATTCGATAATTCTATTGGCATACAAAGGATTTTGCTACACAGGGCTTGTCCCTCTAGGAAGAGGAGTAGCAACACATTATTAATAGTTTAGATTCTCTCCAGTGACATAGTAGGTTCTCAATAACCCCAGTCTCATAGTTATCGAAATAGCAAGGAGGAAAGGTTCAAATTTGAGCTCTAAGAACCTATAAGGAGGCTACCATCACCCTCTCTTACTGAGGCAGAGCACCCTGGTCCACCTTGATCTTCTCGTTCTCTTCTTGATCTTACAGTCGTCGTTGGTTTCCTTCTTAGTTTTTTACAACATTATTTAGTTTATTATGTTACATGATGTTGATACAATTAAGGCTCGATTTCCCCTTGTGGGTAAGTTGAGTGTGTTGCAATGACTATTACATCTTGGTTTCCCTCTTCATGTAGGATCCTTAAGTTGATTTTTGTTATAGTTTTTGTCAAAGTCATAGACATGTCACATCCTGGTTTTCCCTCATATGGCAATGTGCTCAATTACATTTTGTCATGGTTTGGCAAGACACTCAATTAAATTTTGTTATGGTTTTTTTCACTATTATGAACTTTTTTATGACAAATACACTAACGACTATCAATAAGCTCTGTAAACAAAAAAACAATAGATATATACAAAATTTTGATGCACTAATAAAAATAATATATATATTATATATATATATATATATATATATATAATATATATTATAACATTAGATGGTTCAAATGTTGACCAAACAACTTATGATATGATTAATCCAAAAACTTTATCAAAATCAATATGAATCACAAAAATCAAAAATCAAAAATTAAAATACTATTATATTTTAATAAATCAAAATCAATATCAACATTACAAAAAACACAAAAACTAAATATATCAAAATCATATTAAAAACAATTGAATACATCAAATTAATATAGAAATTTGAGGAAAACCATGACATAAATAAGAAAATTTGAGAAAACCATGACATAAATAAGAAAAAATAATAAGAAAAAGTTGTAAAATGTAAAAACTGGGAAGAAAATGAAATTTTAAACATATACACATTGATATTTAGAAAATTAAGAAAATTGTGAAATTAAGAAATATAAAGTTAATTTTAATAAACCTGTAAGGAAAAAATATTAAAAAGTATATAATTGGAAAAGTTGTGGTTTTAAGTTTTGTATTGTACCAAAAAAACAAAAACCTAGAGGATATTTGTTACTTCCAATAAGTTTCACTGAAAGGAAAATAAAACAAAAATAAAATGAGGATATGTTTCGCCAATAAGAAAATAAAACAAAAAAAATTGTATTTATGTGAAAGTGGGAAGAAAAGGGTCGTCAATCTTATTCAATATATTTTCATAATAAGTGTAAGACAAAAGACAAAAGAACTTTAGGTTTGATGTATTGTATTGATTAATTACACAATAATAAATTAGTTATTTATTAAATTTAGTTAAAATATGATATAAAAGGAAGTTATTAAATTTAATTAAAATATGATATAATAAGGAAAAGGTTTATAAGATGTGAAACAGTCGGTGAATGAGACTTTAATTCTATTATATAATTTTAAAAATGGGTAAATAATAAAAATAGGTTAGTAATTTTTATAATATATTGAAGATTTTAAAATTAAAGGATCTCTAAATTAGTAAGATTCAATGTGTTATATATGTGTTTTTACTTATTTAATTATTAAGAGCAATGGAAAGAATATTTATTTTTAGAAAATTATTTTCTATATAAAGGTGTGTATAATGATGATGAGGAGATTTTTTTCATATGGGATGGGAAGTAACGTGTCTCATTTTGCATTAGGTGAGGGTGTCTTTACCTCACTCAAATGATGAGGTTGATATGCATGAACTTTCTATCGTTATGCAAAGACATGGTGATAAAAGTGGTGCTCAATTAATGCAAAGGGGGACACAGTGATAAAAGTGGTGCTCAATTAATGCAAAGGGGGACACAGTGATAAAAGTGGTGCTCAATTAATGCAAAGGGGATATGGGTTGTTATGATTTGTGATGGGTCGTACCTAGGCTTGGTTCCTCATATACATCATCTAGTGGAGGGTGGAGTGTTGGGCCCTCTCACCATTACTCCTTTTGCATGTCAGTTCAATGGTTTTCATTTTAATCCTCCTCAGCCTACTCATTCATCCTTGTTTATGGTCTATAGTGGGATCTCAAGCATTTCTCCCTCCTTTCCATTCATAACAATTTTGTCTTTTCCCAGCTTTCCATGGTCCCTCCCAGTGGTCATATATTTTTTGCATGTGTGCATTCTCTCTATTTCTTAGTCTTTATTAGCTGCTCCTTTTGTCGAAGTTGGTTCCTATCTGCTTCTCCTTGTTTTCCAAAATGGTTTATTATCAAGTGTTATGTTGGAGAGGACATGGGGGACACAATTTACAAGGAGGCTCTCAAGCTCGCATGAAGGAAATGAATTAGCACGATTATTAGGGAACATATTTTGTTGCAGGTCCACGAGGAGATAAGGGAGTTTGAAGTTGATATTGTTGTTGAAAAAAGATTCCTACCAAACTCTATAGTTCTGGAGGATGTGTAGCAATGGGTGTCGAACACTAGTCATACCTATGGCTGGGAGAACCAATAATTTCTTACAATTGACCTTTATTGGAGGATGAATTCATTATTTGGGCATATTTTTTTGGACTGTAATGATGCTAAGAATGAGATCCTATCGGTCCTAGATGACATGGTGCTTTAGTAAAAAGACATGAACTAGCACCTCAAGCAGATTGAGGTAAGTGTGGTGCCTAGAGATGGTATGAGATGTTGCATCCCCTAAGGATCTCAACCCAATTAAGGTGGATGATTTCACCTCTTCTTAGTTCTTTTCATGATGTCTAGTTTTCAGTCTCATTATTTTTTATTTTACCAATTCTCTGAAGGATGATTTGAAACATTATTCATTTCTATTCAAAAGTAGATGATAGCAAAATATTTGAAAATCCTTGGGCTACTTTGTCTTTTGAGATTACTATTGTGAATTTTGGGCTTTTTTAGATAGATGCTTTATTGTTTTTTTAATGATATGGTTTTCCAAGTGGCAAGCCATTAACGAGCAAATATTTTGGACTTATATAATTTCATTATGATAATAAATTTGAGCCTTAAAAAAAATTAATGATAAAATTTAAGGAAAAAAATAATCATAAAATATGATACTTCTCATTAATATTATTAAATAAGATTGAAAAAGAAAATTATTATAAAGTAAATGTTATCTTTCTCTCACACACACCTATATACTTATTAACATAATTTAAAATTAATAATATAAATCCATTTTATTTAGATTTTTGAGAATTTAGAAAGATGAAATATTACGAGGTGTAATCTTTTTTTTTATTTAATTATGTATTTAATTTTTTCATAGAAATGATTAAGAAATATATATTTTTAAAATTTATAACTTTTAAATATTTAAAAAATTAACATGTTCAAATTAAATATGAAAAACAACAACAACTGTAATAAATGAAAAATTGAAAAACATCCCCAAACTATAACAGAAAAAATATGATATATGTAAATATATC
Organism: Pinus taeda; assembly: GCA_000404065.3. Classification (NCBI taxonomy): domain Eukaryota; kingdom Viridiplantae; phylum Streptophyta; class Pinopsida; order Pinales; family Pinaceae; genus Pinus; species Pinus taeda. The sequence goes on along the minus strand of APFE030396111.1, from coordinate 135,116 downwards.
AACTTAGGTTATAGCAACCTTTTTTTCTTTTCTTAAAACACATTTCTCATTAACAATGGATTTCCATCAATACCGTATTTTAAAAATGGTGATCACCATATGTCGAGCTTATGTTGCAAGTTTCAACGGATCCATCGATTTCATCCTGGAGAATTGGTTTTCAGTGAGGAGGAAGGCTCTCGAACCTCCACAATCCTCTACCTATGGCTTGGGTATGGCATATTACGCGAAGATTAGCAACCTAGGTGGAGAAGCTTGCACTGATGCGATCAGAGAAATTTTTGGTACATGTTTAGTTAGGTTTTCCTCTTTTGGTCTTAATGGCAGCCTGGAGCTTGACGAGGTTCAAGACTTCAATGTATTTTCAACCTGCCTGGATTCTCGAGCACCATATGTGCTTTTGAGTGCACATGGACTAATCAAATGTATGGGAAGGATGATTTCCTGCAATATGTTTGTCAAATTTCCTGGAAGGAATTCTGATTGCGGATTATGGATCAACTTTGGAGTTTTTGGAATATTTCTTCTACCAATAATTGATAGATTGCTTCTTAGACCAATGATGGATAGATTGCTGATTAAATCTTCAAATTGTGGGAAGGATAAAGTTTTTGTGGAATATTCAAACAAACAAGTCAATTTGGGGTTTGGTTAGGTCTGTAATATGTTTGATGAAAGCCTCTAACTAGAGAGTTTGCCAAGGGGTGTGGGGGTCGAGGATCTTCAAATATAATCCATGTTTGTTAGATCGTTGACCAGAGATTGTCTATGTCTTAAGGTAAAAGTGAAGGATCTTATAGCTTTTGTTGTTGTCTGCATTCAACAACATATATGCATACCTATGGGAGTGTTCAAACTCCTCTTTGAAGGGAGGATGTTGAAGGTGGAAAGTGATCTAAAACCTTCAGTATTAAACAGGATGCAACTATCCCCCTTGTTGTATGTCTGCAAGGAGGTGTTAAGGGCAATGGGGCCTCTTCTTCTTCGCAACCCATGTCTTTCAAAGAAGCCCTAAAGCTAGACCCAAATCTGATTGCAAAGGAAATTTATGGTTCGACTTTTGTGGTGGAACATTTGTTGAATATCCCAACATTAGAGGTGAACGAGAGTATTAATAAGAAAATATCAGCAAGTTTTGAAAGTTGAGCCATTATATGTTGTTTTAATGGCTTCTGGTCTTTATCACCCGCCCTTAGAGAATGGGTTTACCAGAATTGGACACATAAAATAGATATGTTTTTTTTGCTCGAATGGTTACTTCATGGTTCACTTTAAAATTTGGAGGATCGGAAAAAGGTCCTTGATCTAGGGACCTGGTTTTGGGGTTGAGAAGGTCTTTCAATTCAACCTTGGTTCCCATATTTTAATCCTCTAACTATGAAGTCCCTGCCTACTCCAGTTTGGGTTAGGATCCAAAACTTGCCTCTTCATTTGAGCATGCTAAAGATCCTAGAGGACATTGGTGACTCTATTGGCAGTTATATCAAAATAGATAGTGATAGATTAGCAAATGGTTTTGTAAGCTATGTCTATATATGCATGGAATGGACCTTAGCAAGGGTTTAACCGACAAAATCGTCCTAACACAGGAGGGAAATGAGTATATCCAACCATTGGATTACGAAAATACTACCTTTGGATGCAGAATTTCCCAAAATCCTAGGCATCTTCAAAATGTGTGCCCCTCCTCAAAAGGGGTTTTCAGTAATAAGGTACCATAGAGAAGCTACTATGGTTGGAGAGATACGAAGGTAGCAGCAGAGTCTAAAACTCTTGTAAGTCAAAAGATGAACAACTCTCAGAGTCAACAACAATCTCCCAACCCCTCAGCCTCTCAGGACAATAGGCAGTCCCCTGCTGCATCAATGCAACCCCCTGCAGAGGATGTTATCCCATCAAAGGACAAAGAGAAAACATTTTCCATAATTGTTCCAGTTGTCTGTGGGCAAAAGCGCAATCATGAGTAAGATCATTTTGATAGTGAAAAAGACATTATGAGTTGAGCTAAACCAGATGCATTGATACTCTCTCGTCAATCTAAAGAAGCAACATCATTCTTTGTTGTGCCGAATGACCCTGGTGAGTGGATTGATATTTGTAAGAGGAAGGGCAAGAAAAAAAAAACCTATAAATCACCCTAAATACATAATTTAGAATAGCTAATATTATATCAGATATAATATGATTTTCTAAAATCAATAAAATTAAATTTACACATTAAAAAAACACTAAAATTATATCAACCACTTCCACAATAAATGAAAATTGAAAACATCCCAAACCTATATATATATTATATATATATATATATATATATATATTTTATACAAATATCAACTTGATTGATTTATATAACAATATAATAAAAAGGCATATACGTGTCTATAGGAATTTCTTCCATATATAAGTGATGGATAAAGTAGATCTACCATAAAAATAAAAGAAATGTAATTTTTAACATATATCTCCATTATATGTATCGACATATATCCTATTAATGTGTTAGATATTCCAAATTATGTTATAGGCAGACTGTAACTGCGATCTGCTGGAACCATGCTGAATATATATCTTTGAAGATTTGCCTGGTAGGTCGACCATGCCGAATGTAATATCTATCTATATACATAAATATAAATAAAGAATAAGTATATTAGATGGGAGTTGTTTTTAAGTATGATTTTTGGGAAGTTTTTATTATAGATTTTTCTGGTCTAATTTCTTTAAAATTCGGCAAGAATTTATTGAAATCACAAATTTGATGAGTAATCTTGTGCAATCAAAGTGCCCTAGGGGTTTTCCAAGGTATTGAATCCATATATAAAGTCATAAAACTAGTTTAAACAACACCTCAAATTTTTCCACAAATTCCAACACCCAAAGTCCAAAAAATCATACTAAAAACAATCCTATTAAATATTATATATATATTATATATATATATATGTATATATATAAATATTTAAATAAAAAATAAAATAATTTACATATTTTATATATATATATAATAAAATTAGTTTTTTTTTATTAAAATCTTTCCATAAATTAAGCAAGAGAGAGTCTTTGTAGTAGGGTATATCTATTCCATAAATTAAGCAGGGAAGGGGGGTCTTTCCTTGTTTCTTAATCAACATAGTTTCATAAATCAATTTGATATTTAATTAAGTTAGGTCTTTGTTTTTCAAACAAACGAGTTTCTATCACTTGATATCTGATGTGATTTTAAATTAATTATTATTAAAATGATACCTAATACCCTAAACAAAAAGATTGCAATCAATTTAATTTCTAATTAGTTTTTTAAATGAAGATAAAAAAATGTTATATTATAAAAATATTTCTTGTTCCCTTACTCGGAGGACATTTTTTTTTAAAAATGAGATTAGATGTTACTTATACAAAGAGATTTGAAACATTAATTTAATATTTGAGTAGATTGGGACTTTATCAATATTATCATAATATTGACAATAACGTATTAACTAACGTTTTTTTATTTAAATTTAAAACAAATTTATTTCATTATTTATTTATTTTAAATGTAAACGAAAATTTGATTATTTTTCAATAAAAATAAATATAAATCAAATATATTTTGAGTGATTAAGAAAATTGTTATTTTTGTATTCAGGGTTTTGTAATTCATAATGAATTAAGAAAATGTTTTTTTTTAATTGCATAAGAGAAATTTTTGGCCTAGGCATTTTTGACCAAGAAGTGTGGTTCATATGATATATTTGATTGTGGAGAGACTTTCTCCGCTCACTATGGTAGAGATGTTGTAATATAATGTAACCTAATGGAATGTAAATACTTTAACATAGTCAAAAAAAAAAAAAATAAAATAAAATAAAATAAAATAAAATAAAATAAAAAATTGACTCATGATATTGATCCTGGTATTCATGTGGAATATAATCTATTTAAAAGGAGAAATTAACCCACCCTAAATCCGTCTATTTAAAAGAGGAAAATAACCTACCCTAGATCCATCTTAATTCTCGAACTACCAAAAGCCAAGAGAAATCAAACCTCCTCACATGCCACCCTCTTTTAAAATTAATAATAATACATAAATATACTCTATTCGAGTCAATAACAATACATAAATTATTCAAAATACAATTTTTTATAAATATTTTTTAATTTGAGATTTTTAATTTTTAATCAATTAAAATATATTTAAAATATACAATTTAAGAATGGCATTTTCTAAATAATTTTTATATTTTGAAGTTTTATTTGAATATGACAAAACAATTATTGTAATTACATTTTATTATTATTATTATTATAATTTTTAATTTTATAGATGGATTCAAAGCTTTAAAAAATCTTTATATCACTAAATTGTAAAGAGTTCTTTAGTGATTGATTCCAACCTGAATTGTCTTTAGAGCTATTTTTTGGAAGGGTTTTATCGGGTTTAATTTCTCTAAAATAGCGTTGGAATTTATTGAACTAACAAGCTTGATGGCTAACCCATGCACAATCAAAGTGCCCTAAGGGTTTTTAGGGTGTTGAATCCATATATATAGTCAAAAAACCAGTTTAAATAATACAAATCATTTTTTAAGGTGTTGAATTCATTTATACAGTCAAAAAACCAGTTTAAATAACACAAATCAAAATTTCATTTCAAATTTTTCCACCAAATTCCAACAACCAAAAATCCAAAAAATTACATAAATACAACTCCATTTCAACACATCTATGCTAGATTCCAAGTCACAAACAGACTACGCATTTAATTTTTTTAGTAATTTTTTCCCATAGTAAAAAATTACATATTTAATCCGTGTAATTACATAAAAGATTAATATGAATCTAATCCGTGTAATTACATAAAAGATTAATATGAATCTAATCCGAAATTGGAATATACGAAGGTTGAACGTGCCACGGAGGAGTCACATTCCTCGTGTGAAACGTGAAAAGGAAGGCGTGAGTGAAGGAGGGACACAGGTCTGTTTGAATGGGATTGAAAAGATATTGAAGGGCTGTAATTAAATACGAGTCGGCTGTTGTGGCGGCACAGTAACGACTGGCGGTCGCCAATCATCAGACATCCGTGCTTCCAGTAGCATTCATGCCCTTTAAATTCTTTTCCACTCACGGGCGATAGCCGCGATACCAATCCCCGCCCTGCACTTTGCGGAAAGCATGTCGGGTTGGTAGGCATTCGATTTGATGCCTGTGATCGCCTCCGTCCCCACGTACCGCGCACCAGTGACAGCATGGGTTCATAAAAATCGGTACAAAGGGATGGATCCGAGGATCAATCAGGCCGAGGGCGCATTGATAATGAGGACCGCCATAGATTTGGGAGGCAGCTTCGAGAGCAGCAGGGCGGGGATACAGATAATACGTCGCACCACCTCCGTGGAGTGCGAGAAGGATGTCAGATGCTGGAGGTCTCTCAGATCTCTGGTGGAGTTTGTGCTGCCCGCCTGCTGTGCCTGCACGACCTCGGCGGACGACGACGACGATGGCGTGTCCACGACAACAGCCACGACTACGCTGGGATCGACCGTTACTGGCACCATCTTCGGGCAGCGCAAAGGGCGCGTCAGCTTCTGCATCCAAGAAGACTCCCGTGGCCCTCCGCTCGTGTTGCTGGAATTCGCGCTGCCCACGCACTCCTTGGCCAAGGAGATGCAGCACGGCCTGCTGAGAATAACCTTGGAATGCTACAAGCACCGATCTGACGGAGCCCCCTCGCTCTCGCTTTTCGCCGTCCCCGTCTGGACCATGTACTGCAATGGACGAAGAGCCGGGTTCGCCGTCAGACGCCAGCCTACCGAGAGGGATCGCGCGATTCTGAAACTCGTCCAGTCAGTTTCCGCCGGTGCAGGCGTTATTCCGAGAAGATCTGGTAATGCGGAGACAGAGCAAGGGCGAGGTGGAGAGGTGCTGTATATGAGAGCCACGTATGAACGAGTGGTTGGCTCCCCGGATTCTGAGTCCTTCCACCTTATCAATCCTGTGGGAAGCACCGGTCAGCAGCTCAGTATATTCTTTCTCCGTTCCTAGATGGCAGACCATCCATCGCTGCAGCACACTGCCAAAAAAAAAATTTCTTGTACCCTAAATTTATGTATAATATTTTCTGTAAATTCGTCGACATAGACAACTGTATCAGGATTTGAATAAGACAGCGGTTTAATTCAAGGAATTTCAACCCAACAATGTCTGCAGCAGACACTACACAATTTTTGTACGTTTATTTATGTACAATATTTTTCTGTAAATTCATGGACATAGACTACTGTATTTAATTCAGGATTTGAATAAGACATCCATGTAATTCAAGTAATTTCAACGAAACCGCTCCTATAACTACTCAAATAACTACGGGTTGAAATTAAACTAACCCTTTCATAAATACAATAATTCGGTTTATTGGTGAGTATATTTTGGAACTGGAATAAATGCGTAGAATTTGGAAGCGAGGGAGCTTGGAGACAGGTAGGGTTCTTCTATTCAATAGTTATAAACATTCAATAGTTATACATGTTTAGCCTGTATTGATCTTGTTCCTTAGTCTGGTCCGGTGTTATTATGAATTTACATTAAGATTCGAAACGGGTTAACCAATAATTTAGCCTGTATTGATCTTGTTCCTTAGTCTGGTCCGGTGTTATTATGAATTTACATTAAGATTCGAAACGGGTTAACCAATAATTTTTCATGTGATTTTCTGGTCTGGTTTTATGATGATTTTAGATTAAGGTGTTAACCAATAATTTTTCATATAATTTTTTTTATTGATTTTGTTCCTCAATTTAATTTGATTTAAAAATAAATTAAAATTAAAATTAGAAAAATTTTGACCAATAATTTTTCATGTAATTTTCCTGAAAATTTAAGCATTAAATCCTTAATGTTAAATTTCTTTCCGACTTCTTAGAACGTTAAGCGCAACACAAAAACATATTCATTAAGTCTAACGGCCTGTGCGAAATCATTGGTTTATATATTATTGTCCATAGTTCCAAGTAATTTGGACATGGAAAAATCATATGATCATCATCAAATTTCTGTACGGTGCTTAATATTTACCTTCACACTTCTCAGCTTTTATTATTTTGTGCTTTACAAATGAGTGCAGCGAATCAGACTCTTGCACACTGATGGTCGAAGAAGATAAAATTTTAGGATAACTTTATTTAAAGATACATGAATTTTTAATGAGTAAATCTGTGAAATTTATAATATAAAAGAGGTTAAAGATAAACCCTTGTTTGAGTTATATCTTTGATAATCAATGCATAATTTTATTCCGGTGTTGTCTAAATTATTACTACTGATTTGGAGTTTTTTTCAATTTGGAGTTTTTATGTTTTTTACCATTATTATTAACGTTATGAAAAAAAAAATTAATTTGGATTATTTTTTTATGGTTTAAATTAGGTTTTTTTTTTTATTCAACATTCTAAAAATCTGTGATTTTAACCAATCACAAATTAGATTGAAAAGTACTTTGGATAAACTTTAAAATAGAATATTACTTTTTTTCAATATCATAATTTATAATTTACATGTTTTTTTTAATTTATTATAACAAATAGAAATTAGAATACTATTTTTCTTCACTGTCCTAATTTATAATTTACATGTTTTTTTTAATTTATTAAAATAATAATAATTTGAATAATTTTATTTTTATTGTATTTAAATACAAAAATCAAATTTATTTAAATGCTAAATTTCTATACATAAATTTAAGTTCATAAACATCACATTATATTATTCAATTATAATTATTTTTAGGAAAGTTTAATTCTAAGTAGTTTTTAGAGATATTGGGTTTCTTTTAGTAAAAATTATTTAGGGGATATTGTCTTTCTTGTAAACATTATCTATATTGAAATTGCCTTCTGATTAAGAAGGATCTAAAGACATTTGGCACAAGGGGATATCTACCCACTTACATGGTATTAAGAAATCATTTCAAATGTAGTGGCTTTCTTTAAATAACAATGATGAATCAACTAGTATTTATCTAGTTTTAAATAGCAATGATGAATCAACTAGCATTTATTTGGTGGAGTAAGTAAGATCTCAATTCTATTACCATCACATCATGAAAATACTTACACCAAATACTACAAGATATGTTTGCTAGAAGGAAATAAAATTTATTGTAAGAAGGATTCTATGTGTCTCTTTAAGAAGTTAAATCACAAAAGACTAATAAAAAAACAAAAATACTAGGAGCCTCTCCATAGGAAAACCATACAAGGGAAAAGTTTAAAAGTGCACTTGACCAACATAAATGCATCAAACAATAGTGCAAATTTTGCTTTGTAGGAAACTAATTCTGACATTTTCTAGAGTTCTATAGTTCAATGAAAAGATATATCAAATTAAATCTATCATAGCAAAAAACCAAGCATAAAACTTGAAAAATAAAGAGCCTGGAGGAGACCCCTTTGTTGTTGGATCAAAAATTATATCAATCAAATTGTATTCAGAGCTTACATGGAATATGAGATGAACCCCACCCCATGCTTTTTTGACAATCAGGAACAAAGTGTAACAAGGAGACAACCCTATTTTTCTAGCCTATCCATATGAGTCTTAAGTTCACAGCAGTTTGTTTCTTGAGTGTGAAGAGAATTGACAACAAACAATTTGGTTTACGAGGATAACTTTAGAGGCCTGAAGAATTTGGTGTCTCTGGTGCCGCTATTACCAAATCTAGAACAAAATATTTTATCTAGAAGAATTTGATGTCTCCAGTGCCACTTTTACCAAATCTATAAGAAGTCAATCTCCTCATCCTCTCGATAGACACACTCCACCTTCGCATCATCATCCAACTCCTTAAGCATTTTCCTTGTGGCAAGTAGGACTAAGCAATTAAAGACTTGAGTAGGTTCCAATGATGCAGATTCAACCGTTGTTTAATGAATAGGGGTTTTGCTTCCCCAAGCAAGTCGCGGGCCATAGGTGATAGAGCAAACCAAACATTTCAAACAAGATCATAGGAGAAAAGCACTAAATCAAAGCTAAATATCATTGAATAAACCATAAGAACCTAGGCAAAAGCTACTAATATATCCATTGTTGTGTCTACGAGTCAAGGGAACCAAACAACCCACATGTTTGGTATGTCAATGTTACCTTTTTCCAACATGAATACCTCTTGTTCCTACATCATCATTATGAAGACTTGGCACTGACTAAAACTTGTATCCTCTATAATTACAAATCAATTAATGAATACCTTCACTTCAACCCATAAATAGTGAAACTAGCTCAAAATAATGACACCACTTACCAGGGCCCTAGCCCATCTAATCAAGCTATCAATCACCTAATACAAAAATGAAATAACAACTCATGATAATTATTTAAATTAACTACTAATTATAATAAACTTTTATCACTTTATTTAACAAAAAAAAAAAAAAAAAAAATAAATAAAAATAAAAATAAAAATAAAAATCATTGAAAAGACGTAAAATCATTAAAATAGATGTTTATATCGCTACAAATAAACATCTCACCATCCACACATACACGTAACAGACAATGCCAAAGTATAATGCGGACCAACATGTCATGATAAAATTATGCTAACCAGAGAGACCCATTTTTTCCTAAGCACGGAATTGTCTTTTTCTTTAAATTAGTCTTCTCCCTTTAGAATTAAATGTCCCGTTACTCCTTTTTCTTAAAGGTAAAAGAAACTTCAACAAAAAGAAAAGGCAAAGATTCGCATGACATTGAATGATCTTTATGGACTGGAATCGAAGAGTATTGGAAAATTAAATCGATTTATGCATGTTATTCTGCTTTTTCTCACCTGTGTTTTTTTGGGATTTTTTTATAACGCCTCATTTATCTCAAATGATATGACACCCCTTAGTACATTTTGTTTCTTTGAATGTAACAAAAGTTCAAGAATGTTGGGAATTGTTAAATTATATTTATAGATAAGATTAAAAAAAAGTTAATCTGGATAATTTTTCATTAAATTAATGTAAATTCTATATTTAAAATAATTTCTGAATTTGAAAATAAGAACAACTTCAATATACTATATATACAAAGGTTGTCATATGATATATTTTATGGTAATATCAAAAAAATATATTATTTTTAAGTTAAGTTTTTAAAAATTATTTAAAATTCAAATCCCATATCATTGTTTAACTATTTCAAAAATATAATTAAAAGTTTTATTAATATAAATTTTATAAAAAATTTAAAATTAAAATTAATTCGTAATATATAGATAAACTTATATTAAATAAAAGTATATTGAGCTCGGTTTTGTGTATTTTTTTCTATTGTTTATTTCGTTTCTTGGTTCTAAGTTTTTTGAATCGTTTCTTCATTTCCATCTATATAAAATATATATCTAATCAACATCTTTGGGTGAGATACCTCAAACTTAATGCTCTTAACTAGCCTTAGATCAATTGATAAAGCATACTATAGTTGCCTCTCAAATCCTCATTCTAGCTTTTATTTGGGTCACAATGTCTAATATATATGTAAGCCTTTAATTCTAAGCTTCATCTTCATTAGAATATATATTTTTCAAATTACAAATAGTAACTTAATTATCATTGAGAATCCTATTATGCCTTTTTAGAAGTTTTCTCAACTTCAAGGTTGCACAAGAAAAATAACGTCCAAGGCGGTTGTGATTTGTCGTCCTCCTACTTTTCCAACTCTTGCTTGACAACAAATTCTATCCAATGATAGCCCAAACATAAAGAGGGCTATTGAATACATGATCCCTAAACAACATCATGATAACTCTAATAATCTAGATAAAGAAAACCCTATCCACAAATATGTTAAAGCATTCAACTCAAGGGTGATTTCTAGAGCTCTAAAAAAACCCACAAGATAATTGTAGTAGACAGGAAGGATAAGAAAAATAGGTCATAATATTCTCTTACTACATTATATACCAAGGTGAGATTAGATCAAGATGAGAACCAAAATTATCAAATCCTTGTCAAACTAGTTTCATGTATCTCTGCTCAATACCCTAGCCTACCATTGAGGATGATATGTTTAATGTACCCAAATATCGATTGATGTTAATGCCCATCCATTCATTGTAAATGCAATGTGCTACTTGTCTTGTGTTGTGTCCCCCATTATAACCTTGCTCTATAATTGTTGTAACCTACAATGAGGGATGTGGGAAAAAATTGTTAATCTCCCTTTTGTCTTAAGAACTCTTATGTTAAATTTGGTATGTTTGTTTCTTGTATTCCCTTAGCACATGGAAGTACTTTACCATCTCAAATCACTTTTATTTTTGTTGTACTATGAAGATAAACCTCAATATGTTACAGCTCTTAAGAGAAAATGAGCCTTTCCATACTTCATGATACATGATGAATCACCTGTAACCAAAAAGTTCCCCCCCTTTTGGGCATGAAGGATTTGAAGGCATTCAAAGAGGGGTAGTGGGGTGAATGAATGGAGATGGTTACACTTTTGGGCCAAATGTGGCGATGAAATTTAAATTTCTTTCTCTTTTATTGAATTGAAGCCCTCCAAATTCATAGAAGCATTGTGAATTTTGATTCGAAGTAAAAAGGCAATTTATGGAGAATTATGTTGTTGTCCTAATGATATTTTTTGCAAAAAAAAATTAGTGTATGTCAAATTTCCATTAAATGAAATGTTTGTCCTTGCAATTTTTTCCACATCTTAAGAGGTATCTTGTGTTCACGTAGCATAACTTAGTCTAAAATGTGTAATTATATATATATAATTATTATATAATATATATATATATATATATATATATATATATATATATATATATATATATATATATATATATATATATATATATATTTTATATATATAATATATATTGGAGCATGATCTACACGGAGAACTAAGTCTTTCAATATGAAAATTTATTTTTTTATTCAAAATTATAATTTTTATTATCTTTTGAAGTTGCCGAAGTAATATTTCAATCGCATTTTGCAGGCATGTGTGTTCGTGTAAGATTTTTTTCAACTGTTTAAATAAATTGGAAAACCCAAGAGTACCCTTTTGAAGAGGACTTGTAAACGAAGAAACTAGTATTTTTTGAAATTTTTTCATTGTGTTTATTTTATATTATTGATTTTCTACCCAGCCCCTTTGAAATTGCCCAAAAAAAATCTAAGCATTATGTTTAAAAGAAATTAGATGAAAAATATCATATGAATTCGAAAGTGTCAAACTCGTTTGCCATTGAATAGAGGATTTTTTCATGAATCCAACATGATCAACTCTTAAGGACAAATGCTACCCTAAATCTGCAAGGGTACAAAATGGTGTTGTAGAAAAATATGCAGAAGGGGTGCTAAAATCATGATTTTTAGGACCTCACTAGCTTGATTGAACGCTCAAAGCACTCAATCGAGTGCTTGAGTTCAAAATTATAATATCTCGATCAAGGGTTAAAGAAACCCTCGATCGAGCCATGAACGTGGTTAACCAATGGCTCAATTGAGCTATAAGCTCGATCAAACCATTTAAAAAGTGGTCGTGCACCAACCGCACACCAACTTTTATCAATAACATTGATGCTAAATTCTATGGACTAGGAGCTCGATCGAGCTCCTAACTCGGGTTACAAAGGATTTTGATCGAGGGTTTTGTTTAAACGGTCGAGCGAGTCATATTTAAGCCCTTAAACAACTCGATTGAGCCTTAAAAATTGCTCTATCGAGTGCTTACAATTGCTCGATCGAGCTTCCTTTTTTCTTTTTCTTTTTTCCAAAATACGCCCTCACTTTGCCAAAAAATGTAACCCAACTCCATACTATGACCCAATACCTTAAATTAATTGTTATTGGAAATTTATCTCAATCCCACTTAAATATTTCTTTTTAATTCCCTTTACAATCATAGATAATCCCTGCACCTACCATCCTTTACCTCATATATATTATTAAGAAATGAAATTAAAAAGTTATTAAAATAGAATTTTGCCTTATTGTTTATCATATTAAATTTATTATATGAATATAAATCAATGAAACATATATATATATAATTAAAAGTTTTAAAAAGTTTTAATTATTCATGATCCTTTCTTTATAAAAAAAAAAATTTAAATTAATATTAAAACAATTAATTTAAGTTTAATTCCATTGTTACACTGTCACCATTACAACATTATCTTTGTGAATTTGTATATCAAGGAAAAATGCGTATTTAGCATATTTTTTAAGAATCTACCTTAAATTGTAATATTGTTAAACCTCATTTATATGTCGAAGAGCATAATGAGCCATAGAGGTAGAGAGTTTAGGTCTAAAACATACCAATAACTAAAATTGGGAATGTTATTATTTATATAATTTAGAACTATCACTGCCTTATTACAATAAGGCTTTTAGTAACTTTCTAACAAAAATTACATTTAATTGAGTATTAGTCTATAATTGGGTTTTGTTGTTGATAAGTCCTTCTTGTCTTCTTGGTCATTTTCCTCCTTTATTGATATGTTGAGTTTTGGGAGCTTACAGGAACCTCCACTTAGCCAACTAGTGATCTATAAATTGTTGTAGATATTTCAATGGACAATTTGACACAATAGATATGATAAAATTATATTTAAAAATCCAAGATATACACTATTACAATTTTATATCTCTTTAGATTAGTAGATTTGTAGATTACTGTTAATATCATATGTATGTGAATTAAAATTATAGAGAAAATAGATAACGTAAAAATAAAAAGCTCACAAATACATTTGACACAAGATATGACTTGGGAAAACCTTTCGAGAGAAAACCCCAGCTGGAAGGTGAGACCAGTTTCCTCTCTTTCTCTAAATAGAAAATGGTTGAAAGTACAAAGAAGTATGTATTGAGGCATGTGGGATACTACATTGCACAAATCCTCTCTTGTGCTCTATCTCTTATCCCTCTTGGATACTTTTTTTAAGCTATAGAAGAAATACACTCAAAAGAATGGAACCCCTTTTCCTCCTAGCGGCCCAGTTATAACACAGCCCAATAGCCTACTAGTGGTTAGGTTTGGCTATCTCAACTCTTTACCAAAGTCACAATATAGACTCTTCTAGAGTCTTTTTCATCATAATAACGTCGCTAGCCCCTTTTCCATGAATTATGGGGGTTGACATGGCATCCTCTCGAATTATGGTGGTGTAAAAAGGAAGGTCAAATTCTAGGTGGCATAAATTTCACATACCATCTCTGATTGACGTGATTCTTGTGTCATTGGAAATTTATCTATGTGTAGAATAGGAGAAAAAGGTGCTACGTTAAAGCAACAAAGTTTGACCCCCCAAAAAATGTCGTTTAATGCCTCAAAATACTTTTGGAAGGTTTCAGTCCCTAATTTGCCAAACTAGGTCTCGCCAGTAAAAAGGGTCATGTGAGTTGATTCCTCCACTTTTTCTTATATGAAAGCATCGAGATGGATGAAAAAAATATAATGATCCAAACCATATCAACCAATTACTCCACTTGCCTTCACATTTTGAAAGGCCTCTTGTGATTTTGGACATGATGATATTCCAATTCTTTAAGGAATCAAACATTTATTTTTACTGTTATTAACTACCAAGTCCCCTTTTGCTAATTTGACTTCATGATTCGCCAATAAGTGAGCCCATATGTTGTTATGCCTTAAATATTAAAGGCTTTCTATTGTTCAAATTTATGAAGCAAGCCTCTTCTTCTTGTAAAGAAAGTCTTCAATTTTTTCAAATTATCAAAGGAGAAGTATTTTTGTGAGTAAGAGATGATGAGAGAAGAGTCCCCTATTATAATTAACTTGGTGGATTTCAATGATAGTTCTTGGAGTAGGCCTTGATAAATGTTATAGGCTTATGCTTGATTGTTTGAGGTTGAATCCAAGCCCTAAGAATACAAAATTTATTTTTTTCCTCCATAGTAATATATTACCCCCACCCCATGCTCGCTCTTTCCACCCTTGGATTGGATTTTGAGGACATGTTAAACAATAGAGCTATATGAGTTTTTCCTAACCGCAATTTAGTAAATTCCTCGTTTAACAATTTATTTGTTCCTATATTTTTGTGTTTTTTTTTTAATTCTTCATTTTCTTTGTTCTTGTAATCAAAGCCTTGAATCCACGTTTCTTCCACCTAATCCACTTACTAGGAGGAAGATGAGAAGGTACAATGAGAATTTAATGCTTTGGTTAGAAGTGATGAGGCATTAATTGCAACCTATGGTCTCTTCTAGCCAACCAAACTTTCCAGCATATAAACTTGGGAAGAGCCCACCAAATACTTTTTTGAAGTGGTTTTCCTTACAAGGAACTTGCATAATTCTTACCCAACCAATCAAAGAAATGGATGACATTTGACGACCATACAATTTAGTGGGTGATGTTTTTAAAGACACAATTCAATACCCACTTATAAAATTTGCAATCAAGGAATAAGTGGGCTATGGTTTCTTCATATTCTTTTCACAAAGCACATCTTGAAGGCCCTAATATCCCTCTTTTCTGTAGATTTTTCAGTCTCCAACAAAAAAATATTAATTTTGGGAAGACAATTTGAGTTCCATAAATGAGACCACATTCTTGATTTGGATGGAATACCATTCAAAAAATGGAGATCCCTATACCTAGACTGGACCCCAACTTCTATGATATTCTTCTAATAAGTAAATGAGAGCGTAGCTAGACAATTCAAGTTCCAAATCCCACATTATACGAGACAAATCAGGAGGGACCATTCCCCAATACCAACCATTCCAACCTCCACTTTTTTACCATGTCAATATAGAAAAGAGTCTGAATTTGCACTATTTTGAAAGCAATTTTCTGAGAGGATTAAACCAATTGCAAGATTCAAGTGGAGAATTCCCCAAAATGGAGGCAGTCTAGATTTTAGTACAACATCCATTTTTAGGAGTCTGAGTGAACTTCAATTTGATCAACAAGATACAACAGAGATTAGTATCCAAATATGGGAACCTCCCTTGATATGATTTTGAAATTCTAGGTAGGTTCTCCTTTTCTTGAGGAAACATTTATTCACTAAGACTTGCTTCTACCAATCGTTTTTTCCTAAAATAATCCTCCAAACCAGCTTTCCTCCTAATTATAAATTCATAAGGGAGATGCCTTTGATGCCTAGGATCCCATGGGTTTTTGGAGTGCACACCACAACCCATTTAATTAAATGAAAACTTTTGGAGTTTGATTTCCTACATTTCTAAACAAATTTCCTTATTTATATAAGAAGGGAATCTCTAACTCCTTTAGGAACCATCAAAGCAATGAATTGATAAAGAGGAAAAGTAGAAAGGATAAATTGGATTAAGACAACTCTTCTAAATGGATTCATCCATTGCACTCTCCTTTAATAAAACTTTGATTTAAATTTTTCAAGTAACAAAGCCCAAGAAGGATAAGGAAGGGTTTTAGTGAATGGGGATACCCAAGTAAGAAAATGTGGAAGAAGACTCTAGAACCAGAAATCACAATGAATGAGTCAAGAGTCTTTGTACAATAGGACTGATATTCCATGTGTAGATGAAGCTTTTATTTCCATTAATTAGCCCCCCAATGGTACATCAAAAATATCCAATACGAATTTGAAATGATTTTTAATGACCATGGAAGCTCCCCCAAATAGTCAAGTGTCATTAGCAAACTCAAAGTGACTTAAACGCTTTACCCCTCTTGTGAATCTGATCCCTAGTAAGGTCCGTAGTAGTCTCCTTTCCTTTTCCATCTTTCTGCTCAAAGAATATACCATAACAATATACAACAAGGGAGATAGGGTGCATCCTTGTCTTATCCCATGAGTGGAATTAAATAAGCCTATCAATCTACTATTGACTAATGGGCATATCTAAGGGCCCTCAATGCATTTTTTTATTTAGCTAGTAAATTCACTGTCAAATCTGAATTTTCTTAGAACAAATTTTAGGAAGGAGTGCCTTACCCTATCAAAGGCATTAGCCATGTCTATACTGATGATCATTCCATTTTCCTTCCTTCCATTACTTGAGTGAATAGCTTCTTTTTATCCACTATTTGTCTTTTGGTTACAAAACTTCATTCATTTTATGAAATTAACTTAAGCAATAAGATATTAAAATGAGATGCAATAATTTTTCACACAATTTTGTAAGAAACATTATAAAGAGAAATAGGTCAATACCTAGAAAAGGAAGAGGGGTTGACCTCTTTTAGTACCACGGTGACAAAGGTGGAGTTGATCCCTCCACCCATATTGTATTGGTAGAACATGTAAAAGTGCTAATATGCTAGAAGTGCTAGTAAAAGTGAGCTAAAAATCCATCTGGATCGGGAACTTTATCTATCATGCTGAAATATTTTAGAACCGTAGATGCTCCTCTATTGTAATTGGCTTTAGTAATAACTCATTATCATTTTGAGTAACTAGAAGAGGATATTTTTCAACATTTCTTCTTCAGCTCAAGGAAAAGGGGGATTTTGTTTAGAATATGATTTGTAGTGTTGGCAAGATTCCTCCTTGATACTGTCAAAGGAGAAAATTTATATCCCTTCCACCAAAATCGATTTAATATTATTTTCCCATAGCCTCATTTTTGCTTGCTTATGGAAAAAAATTGCATTTTTTTCACCTACCTTGAGCCACAAACTCGTATATTTAAGGCTCCACATTTCTTCCTTTAATTTCAAGGTGGAATGATAAGACTCAAATGCATTTTTATCCTCCATTAAGATCTCCATAGAGAGAGGGTTCTACTCCATTTTTTGATGAATTTTTTCCAGATTTGATTTGAGTGATATTTGTCTCATTTTCTCTAGCTTTATACTTTTCTTTTTGTCGAGGATTTAGGGTTGCTTTGTTGAATATTGAGATAGTGGAATTAATTTTCTTCAATAATTTAATTATTTAACAAGTTTATTCTCAATGAATTAATCTAGTGGAACAATCTTAAGCATACCAATACCATACAACATCAAGCTTTAACATAGAACACAATATTCATAATTTTAGATGGAAACCTTCAGGAGAAAACCACAAAACTACTACTACTTTACCTTTATTAGTAGATGTAGGCACCAACCTATTTTTATAATTTTTGCAAGAACCAACTCATAAGATACACTAATCCCCTTTCAAATTTGCATGCACCAATTTGCTGGAGACACCAATCCCCTTTCATATTTTTGCAGTTAATTTGTTGTTGATCTATTCCACTCCTCTTCAATCATCTTCATTATTCACCAAATATTCAATCTTAACTAGTTTCAACATATTACAGGTCTTTGCGCTACTACAACTCTCTATAATACTTTATCTCTCTATTTTTTTGCAACTCCTTGTCCTTCTACAACTCTCAGTTCTGGTATACCTCTTTGTTCCACTATAGCTCTCTATTTTGTTATAGCTCCCTATTTTGCTATAGGTCTTTGTTATGGTATGAATCCTAGTTATACTTCTACTCTCCAAAAAACACTCTTTGTATAGTTTATCCTTTGTCACTCACACTAAATGTCTACCTCCTTAACTTGTTTGACCATATATTTATTATTATTATTTTTTCTCCTATTCAACCTTTACAATGGTTTAGCAACCATTATTTAAATCAACCCATGGTATTGTGTCTTGGCTATGTTAAAATATTTGGTTCATTTTTACGATGAAACCAAATATACATTCGAATTCTTTGAATGATTTCTCCCATTCCATTGTGTCTCTACCTGTCTATTAATGCTTTTCGAAATGCATTTGTTACAGGTCAATTTGGGCACATCAACCCTGACTTCCGGATTAGTACTATTAGGGTTTATCCATCCCTAATTCAATTGTTTCATTCCCTAATGAGGTCAACCTACATCATGCTTGCCTCCCAAGAGTTTCCATGACACCATTCATCTAAAAAGTGCCCCTAAGGAGATTAGCGTGGGGAGCTTTCTATCAGGCTGCATTGCAATGCAGGAACTGCACTGGCTGGGTGCACTGTAGTGCACCTAGCCTTTGTTTCACCTACGCTAAGCGAGTTTTAACTAATTTTTTTAAATGAATCCATTGGATTCCTCATCCAATGGATGCTTCTGGAAGTTTCCAAGTTGGTTGAGCTCGCATTTGGATGAGGAAGAGGATTAATGAACCTCAATCCATTATCCCTTCCTCCATGGAACCACCTCCCAAATTTGGCAAAGCATTCATGAGGGCCATTAATGGCTTAACCTCCTCCATTCAACTATAAATTGATCAAGCATTCAAAGGCTGGTCTAGGTTGGAATTTCTGGAGCTAAGGAGATGTTGTTTGAATGAGATTAGTGAGACTATTGTAATGATGTCGAATTATTGCTTCATGAGGAGAGAAGGGATTGAAGTGGAAGGAGGACACTGAATCAAGCATGAACATTCATGGGTTGTAATCTTTCTTTTCATTAATAAATAATTAAAAGCTTTTTCCATTCATGTTCTTATATGTATATCGTTTTCTGGATTCTATGATATGTTTAATAAACAGATCTTTATTGTATGCTTTGATTGGTTTCTGTCTCGGCTTGTGTGCAGGTACTTTCTAAGCGGATTAAGTATGGAAAGGAGTGGCAAAATCAGTCAAAGGATAGAGGGAGTAAGCAAAAGCTACAAGTTGGTTTCTCTTCCTGCTTCTCTTATCTGTTGATTATAGAAAAGGTAGTGAATCACTTTGTCTGTTGTTTCTAGACTAGCTACTAAGTCTAGAGGGTTAGGCGTTTGTAAAAAACACTAAATTTTCCCAAAACAAATTTGCGACTCCACTGGGGATGATATTAACCCTTTTAGTAGCTTATTTGTCTTCTTAAAGCATTTTGACATACTGTACTTCCTGTCATTTATTGAATTCAAGTCTAAATTCACTGAAAATTGAATCAAATTTAAGCATAAAATTGCCTTCAGAATGGCTTGTTGTAATCAGCGCACTTCTGTGGCTGACAGAGTGCGCTGCAGTGCACTTCCCGCATAAATACAATACGATTCAGCACACTGTCTTTAACTGTTGCCTGCGTTTATCCCTTTAGGGTCACTTTTCCCATCTAGGAACTGAAAATTTTTGTCAATTTTCATCAGTTTGAATTGCTTGTTGAATGTAAATGATGTCTTATCTCTGAAAATAGTTTTTCATCTCCTTAATCTAGCCCTACTTTGATTGGATTGATTAATGTTTTCTTTGTCGTTATCAGTCTATAGTCAAAGTTAGTTTTTGGTCGATTGATCTTTGTCGAAAGAAAGTGTCGTGAAGTCGTCTTTTCCTTCGAAAATTGAATTGTCGTAAATTCTTCATTCATAAAATATTGATTGACTGATGTGTGCATATGATTAGTCTTTTCATTGAAAGTTTCATAATTCCTCATTTCTTTGAAAACAAAAGTGTCGTAAAGTCTTCCATTCCTTGAAAAGAAATTGTCGCAAAATCGTCATTTTTATGAAAAGAGATTTTTGATCGATTATGCATTTTTTCCTTTTTGTTCATCATAACATTAAGGGATTTTAAAATAAAAACATGCATTGTGCATATTAAAGTTTTTGAATGCTTGAAAGGAATGGTTTAGGGAATTGCATCTAGATTGTGCTCTTTGTTGATTGATCAAAAAGTACTTGTTTGCTCTATCCCTAGTAGCTAGGATTTTCATTGTTAAATTGAATGGAAAGAATGCTTATCATATTAGTTGCATTTTAGGAATTGCAAACATACATCACATGGTGAACCTTGAAAGGAAAATTCTAAAGAAGATCAACTTAAAATTTATCTCAATTAATCTAATAACGCATTGGAACTTAACGAAAAACATCTAGAGGTCTAGGCTAGAGACGTGTCCCAACTTCTTTAAATCTAGTGGCTGTCATTTTCATTGAGGTTGGGTGATTCCTCCTCTCTGATTCGATAAGTTATAGTACGGACTTGTGCTCCCTGTACCGTCAAGTATATGGTGGGAGGCCCCAATAGGTTGAAATCCTTTATCCCTAGGAAGCCGAGTTTGCCTCCTTACTGATCGTAACGCACTGAACACAGCATTCGGGAAGATTGACTGTCGTACATAAAGTCCTTGGGTCATTTCTCTTTCATTTATCACCAAGGGGTATATTGCAGTATTGCAATTTGTCTAGTAAACCTTCTTGTCTAGAATCTCCAGAGAAGTCACTTTCGTTCCTTTTTACTCTTTAAAAGTAAAAGGATCATCTGAGCACCTGTCCTTTCAGGCTCATTAAACATTGAAGGCGACTAGAGTCATATTTTGTTTTTTCTCGACTCTTTAAAAATGAAAAAGCAAAGTTGTGTTCCAATGTCATAAAAATTAATTGACTGCGGATAACATCCTCCACGCTCACTCCTTAGTTGATCTTAGGTTGAAACATATGGTGACAAATCCAGAGTCCACCAATCAAGGAACTCCTTTTGATGGGAATCCTAGTCCTTTTCCTCCTTTCAAAAATATTGGTGCTCCTTATATGGCTACATTGTCCCTTCCGGGATTTACCATTGGCTTGCCCATATGGTTGTTTTCAACCTCCTTGGTTCAAAATGTCGTGATTTATCTGCAATCGAGTACACCTCTAACTGGAAAAAATCAACCTCTAGTTGATCCTAAAGTTGACCCTTTGCCTTCTTCCTCGGTTGTTTCTTCCTCCCCTTCTTCCTCTTCACCTGGTGAAAGTATTGGTACTAGTAACCAGGTGGCTAAGAAGAAGAAGAAAGGGAAGAAGAAGAAGAAGCAAATTCAATAGAGGGGCAACCAAGAAACCATTGCTTTGAATGCAACATCTGATGAGAAACCGCCCATCAAGCCTCACAAAGTTCAATATCCATGCAAACTTTGTGCAGGAGACCATCTTCTTCGAGATTGTCCTGATATTCCGCAGATCTTAGAAGAATGGTCTTCTCGTTCACACCGTCTTGTGTCATCAACTTTTGGAGATCATGTTGGTAACACACCATCAACTAGCAGTAGTAAATTTCATGGAAGAAGGACAAAGTTAAGTTTCCATGTAGGTTATGTGAAGGGAATCACCCCATTCACCTTTGTACCTATCTGGATGAAGCCAAAAGAGTGCTGGATAACCGTCCTGCTTCACCGCAGTGACTTCCATATGGTTACAGGAAACTATCCCTTAATCCTTCACTAGTTGATAAATTGACTGACCAAAGCCAACCGTTGGTCAAACCCACTCTCTCTGAAAGTAAATCCTATGAGTCTATACCCGACCCAAATCAACAGGTCGAGGTAACAGTTGACCCGATTTCACTTTCAGTAAATCGTACCTTTCCCGAAGAGAGTGAATATGATACCACTCAAGTTCTTTTTGTTTCTTCAGATTCTAATAAGCTTGGGGGCAGTCCTCCTGTTCCATCAAGATAGGAGGAAAATCATCTCGTTTTCGTAACTCAAGGGGTTAATTTTCCCGTTTCTACTGTTATATACCTAGGGGGGGTAATATGGGGTACCGAGGGAGGTACCGAAGGTAATAATGTAATAATGGGATGGGCCATATTAATAAATAAGGTGGTTAACCCATGTCATGTAAGGGACCACAAGTAGTTAATAATAATGTAAGGGGCCCATGGTATTAGTTGGTGGTATGAGGAAACCATGGTAATGATGCATGGTATTGTATGTATGAGGCCTATATAGAGGCTAGAGACTCCACATGGAGAGATATGAAGAGAAGTATTCTTGTATGAACAAACATATGGCTTGTGGAGTATTCTCCTTCCTTAAGGAGTGAATGTATGGTGTTGCCCTACCTTAAGGGTTTGATAATAAAGAAGCATTTCTATCTATATTCAGATCTTGTTATTTATTGGGTTATTTCTGTTATCATATATTCTTGGGTTTATTTGCATTGTCTTATATTTTCTTATCAGATCTATAATATTTCCGGTTTAGATCTACAACAAGTGGTATCAGAGCACTTTCTTGGGCACAAAAGTGGAGAATTTTTTTTGTTTGTTTTTGTAGGATTTCGGGGGCGGCGAGTTTGTAGATCAGATCTGTACATTTTGGTGCAAGATATGCAAAATCTAATTGCATATCTGGATTCTATGTGAAAAAATACCCGATTTCAAAAAAAAAATCGGTCGAATCGGAGTCCGGATGAAGAAGATATCGCTGATCTAAAAATCAGTAGGGTTGTAGACAATTTTTCGGGGCAGCGAATTTGCGGCGCAGATTTAGACCTCTTGGCACTAGATCTGCAAAATCTAATTGTAGATCTCGAATCTTTGTGAAAAAACACCTAATTTCAAAAAAAAATATCAGTTGAATCGGAGTCCGGATAAGGGAGATATCGCTGATTTAAAATCAACTCTTTTTTCAGAAATTTTGGGTGATGGCGGGAGAGTAGCAACGCAGATCTGAAATTCCAGTGTCTGAATCAGGATTTCAATCACATGGGCAGATGCAGAATGGTTGTTCCATTTCCAAAAACAGGTTATAATAGAGATTCTGAGCAATATTCACGAAACTGTGACATTTTCAAATTTTCGCCAAGTAAGTGAATTTTTTCAAAACCCTCTTCATGGCGACTCCATGTTTTACAGCGAAAGATAATGGTCCTACTATTGAAGAATTCATACAAACAATAAAGTTCAACTATGGGATATTTGGAAGTCTATAGTACGGTTGAATTTGCAATAGGATGCCGACAGATGGTGGAGATCGCTAGGAATCAAAAAGTTGGAAGACTTGTCGGATGAAGAATTTGAAAAACTCTTTATGGACAAATGGTCTTGTGCTAGAAAAACGAAGGAAACCAAGGAACCTAAAGGGTTATTTTCTGTTGGTATCTCCTTATTACAGGTTCATGGATTGATTCAAAAAGAAAAGATCATTGTTTCTATCAATCCTAATTGTAAACATAATTTTATCAGTGTTAATTTGGCAAAAAAATTGCAAGTCCCAGCCAAACAAATTGAACATACACAGGCTGATAATGAGGATGTTCAAGTGTACAAGGATTTGAAGATTTCTATGGATAAATATGTGTTGCATGGTGATTTTTATGCTTCAGAGATGGATAATATGGATGTCGTTTTGGGATATCCTTGGATGGAATCTGTGGGTACAATCAATATTAATGTACAGAAGAAATTCCTGAAGCTATGGTATAAAAAGAAGAAAATTACATTACAGGATATTTCCATCCATAAATAGGTAGAGAACATGGAGGCTGAAGCAGAAGATGTTCAAGGGACTGACATATCAGATGATGAACCTTTGATGATCGACAATCAAACACAAACAGAGGCTGCATAAGGAAAGGTTACAGGTGATGATACATCAGAGGAGGGCTCAGTGGTTCAAGTCATATTGAAAAAGAAGACACCACAACAGGCACCACAGCAGGGTGAAGTCAAGCAAAAGCCATCGTGGGTTAAAACTTCAACATATCATCACCCACATCACCCCGGAAGACAACCATCAAGATGGAAACCAAGTAGTCACATGACGGATACAAAGGAGAGACGATCCACCTACTACACATCAACAAAGAAGAGCTGCCACGGTCAACTTCCATCTCAAGCGAGTGAGGCACCAGCGAGATCGAGGGTTCACCTTTCTCTTGGATGGCTAGATGCA
>APFE030396111.1:94875-110529 GCA_000404065.3 Pinus taeda | reverse complement strand
CCTTAAGGAGTGAATGTATGGTGTTGCCCTACCATAAGGGTTTGATAATAAAGAATCATTTCATATTATTCTTGGGTTTATTTGCATTGTCTTATATTTTCTTATCAGATCTATAATATTTCCGGTTTAGATCTACAACATCTACGGTACCCTCTCCAAGTAGTCTAGTCACTTCCTTTGATTGGAACCAACTAGCAGGATTCCGTCTTCCTTCTTATGTGACCTTCCAGATCATAGTACAAGTTTGTAATATGATTGTACGTGGCACCATTATAGATGAAGGTGCATCAGTGAGTATCCTTTCCTCAACTGCTTGGAAAGCGCTCGGTTCACTGCCACTTGTGCTAGTTACCCAAAATATGTTAGCTTTTAACAAAGGAACCAATCAACCATTAGGGATCCTTCCTCAGTTACCTATTACTTTGGGAGGGAAAATCGTTTATCTGAACGTGATGGTAGTCCCAAGCCCTTTAGATTATAATTTACTTCTAGGGCACCTATGTTTTTGGCATGGGAGCTATTGTTTCCACACTCTTTCAAGTGATGTTTCCCGCATGAAGGCAGAATTGTCACCGTTGACCAGCTTTCATTTCCCGGTCCAAATATGGCTTCCAGTTAACCATCTTCCCTAAATGGTCCATTTATACCAATGGTATCATCCCTGCCATGGGTTAATTATGTGGCAACTTGTTCCATACCTACATCAACTGACAATCAATTCAGTGATGTTGTACATCATGTACTAGGGGCATTGGAACCAGATCTCTCCTTCATGACCTCTTATGAGTTGTGATGTTCCATACCTACATCAACTGAAAATCAATTCAGTGATGTTGTACATCATGTACTAGGGGCACTGGAACCAGATCTCTCCTTCATGACCTCTTATGAGTTGTGATAGGGTCCAAGTATAGTTCATTGTCTTGTGTCAACCTCGTTAAAAAATGAAACAAGGGTCCGAGGATAGTTCATTGTCTTGTGTCAACCTCGTTAAAAAATGAAACAAGTGGCATGAGGATAGTTCGTTGTCTTGTATCAACCTCGTTAAAAAATGAAACGAGGGTCCGAGGATAGTTCGTTGTCTTGTGTCAACCTCGTTAAAAAATGAAACAAGTGGCATGAGGATAGTTCCTTGTCATGTGTCAACCTTGTTAAAAAATGAAACAAGGGGCCAAAGATAGTGCTTTGTCTTGTGTCAACCTCGTTAAAAAATGAAACCAAGGATATGAGGATAGTTCTTTTATTGTGTCAACCTCACTAAAAAATGAAACAGCTCCCATGAGCATAGTTCCTTGTCTTGTGTCAAGCTTGTTAAAAAATGAAACAAGGAATCTGAGCAAAGTTCCTTGTCTTGTGTCAAGCTCATTAAAAAATGAAACAAGGTCCCAAGTTCCAAGTTGAGTCTTTGAGTAGATCTCGTAAAATCCCAGTCGAGTCTTTCACTTGATATCGTAAACGAACCTTCATTCCATCCACCTGATAGCCACGAATATTCTACTTAGGTGAATGTAGTGAAGCTTGGGGGCACCTAATGATAAATTTAATTTTCCCTGTAGGTTATGTGAAAGGAATCACCCCATTCACCTTTGTCTATCTGGACGAAGCCGAAAAGGTGTTGGATAACCATCCTGCTTCATCGTAGCAACTTCCATCTGGTTACAGGAGACTCTCCTTTTCATCATGCTGGAGGCATGAAAACCAATCCAAGCATAGTTCTTCATTTCAAGCTTGTGTAAAAATGAAACTAAATCCAAGCATAGTTCTGTCGTTTCAAGCTTGTGTAAAAATGAAACTGAATCCAGGCATAGTTTTATCGTTTCAAGCTTGTGTAAACATGAAACTGAATCCAAGCACAGTTCCCTATGGTTCAAGCTTGTCTAAAAATGAACCCATTTCCATTTTTAAACCCTTGTGATTGCTATTCGATCAGCCTTTTCTATCTGACGAGCCTTGGTTGTTTCATTCCATCACCACCATCTCTTTGGCCGATCATACGCTTTCACTTGGTTGTTTTACCCTTTTTGAGGAACAGTTGCAATGAGTGGTCTTATTAGCTAGCCTCTTCACATAAATCAACATGTTTTGAGAAGTTCCAACATCACTGGAACCAGTTGCTATCCTAGACACCCCTCGTTCCTCAAAATGGAGTCCTCTTTAAGCTCTTTTCAGACTCTCTAAACATGAAAAGATTGCCGAGCACTTGTCATTTCTAGCTCGTTAATGGATTAGAATCGATATCTCCTCAGTATAGTTTTACCCCTTCTTCAGGCTGAGATAGATTAATTATGAAAAAGGTACTCGTTGATCGAACATGATCAATAGGTTCTCTCTTGTATTATTTTATGA
The DNA here is from genome assembly GCA_000404065.3 of Pinus taeda. NCBI lineage: Eukaryota > Viridiplantae > Streptophyta > Pinopsida > Pinales > Pinaceae > Pinus > Pinus taeda. The sequence goes on along the minus strand of APFE030396111.1, from coordinate 108,183 downwards.
TTTTTTGGACCTGAGAGACAAATTTACGAAAAAGAACTTGTGGAGTTTCCTTTTAGTCCCTTTTCAAACTCTCTAAATGTGAAAAGGACCGAGTTATCTTTGTCGTTAAACTCGTTAAAAAACATCAAATAGCGACAAACTTGTCCATCTAGATAAGATCGAGCTTCACCTTCACTAGACTCGTTAAAACATCAAATAGCGATGGATTCACCCGAAGGGTGGATTTATACAACAAGCATATGTTATCCTCCTCAAGCTTGATAAAAAATAAAGAGGTACTGGTCAAAAATGACTGGGGAAAATGGAAAAAGCCGAGAAAACTTTATGGTAGCAAGTCGCTCTTGAACATGACACTTTCGCCGCATCACCATGACTATGTGGGTTGGGTCGTTCAGCTTGATGGTTATCACACTATTGGTCTATCATACCATCCATTACTTTGTTTTGGGTCAATGATACCAATTCACTTCAGTGTCGCCGATATGTTCAAGAGAAGTCATTAAGTTCAAAACTTCATCCTTTACAATACAATAAACCTTCATTTTCATGCTCGCCATTCCTAAACCTTGTGTGTCATCAGTCGATGTTTCATCTACAAACTCATTTACCTCGTTTCGTGTCGTTGATGTGGGATACATCAAGGCCCTCCTACGATGAGTCGCTTCTTGTCAACATCAACACATCATCCAAGAAGTTGACATAGAAACACCCCTTCAGTACCTTGAGGCTTGCATACATCAATGGCAGGTTTCTCGCTTCCGATGATAGGTTGACATCACTGGCCTTCGACCAAAAGACTTCGTATGGTGTTCGACATCAAATCATTTATTCACACCATGCGAAATGTATTGCAGTACCTTGAGGATCATTATCATTATGAGTGATTCCTCTTGCATCTGTTAATGGCTCACATCATTGGCTAGTAATCAGACGATGTCTATCCATGTTCGACTTCAAATCATCTATTCACATGGTTAGACTTGTACATTGAATGAAGACTAAACGAGATTGAAGACCCCAGATCTAGTTTCATCCATCCGGGTTGCGATATACTTTCAGGAGTACTATATCAAATGTAAAATGGCCTTACATTTATGGTCATCCATTCATGGGTCTATATCTGTAGACAACTATATTTGTACATGTAATGAAAGTTTATCAGCTGAGCATGGGTATGCCTTCCCTCAGCTAGTTTGTGAGAAAAAATCAAATTATCATGATATTTGTATTGTAACTGATGCAGGTCACCTTCCACTTCGAAACCTTCTCTCCAAATGGTAAATCATTTCACTCAACATGTTTATTTTTGACTTCATGCTTTAGGGGTAAACTGTTACAGGTCAATTTGGGCACATCAACCCCGACTTCTGAATCAATACTATTAGGGTTCATCCATCCCTAATTTAGTTGTTTCATTCCCTAATGAGGTCAACCTATATCATGCTTGTCTCCCAATAGTTTCCATGACACCATTCATCCAAAAAGTGCCCCTAAGGAGATGAGCGCAGCGAGCCTTCTATCAAGCTGCATTACAATGCAGGAACTGCACTGACTGGGTGCACTGCAGTGCACCTAGCCTTTGTTTCACCTGTGTTGAGCGAGTTTTAACTAATTTTTGTAAAGTTTCCAAGTTGGTTGAGCTTACATTTGGATGAGGAAGAGGATTAATTAACCTCAATCCATTATCCCTTCCTCCATAGAACCACCTCCCAAATTTGGCAAAGCATTCATGAGGGCCATTAATGGCTTAACCTCATCCATTCAGATTTAAATTGATCAAGCATTCAAAGGCTAGTCTAGGTTGGAATTTCTGGAGCTAAGGAGATGTTGTTTGAATGAGATTAGTGAGACTATTGTAATGATGTCGAATTGTTGCTTCATGAGGAGAGAAGGGATTGAACTGGAAGGAGGACACTGAATCAGGCATGAACATTCATGGGTTGTAATCTTTCCTTTCATTAATAAAGAATTCAAACATTTTTCCATTCATGTTCTTATATGTATATCGTATTATGGATTCTATGATATGTTTAATTAACATATCTTTATTGTATGCTTTGATTGGTTTCTGTCTCGACTTGTGTGCAGGTACTTTCTAAGCGGATTAAGTACGGAAGGAGTGGCAAAATCAGTCAAAGGAGAGAGGGAGTAAACAAAAGCTACAGGTTGGTTTCTCTTCCCGCTTCTCTTATCTGTTGATTATAGAAAAGGTAGTGAATTACTTTGTCTATTGTTTCTAGGCTAGCTACTAAGTCTAGAGGGTTAGGCGTTTGTAAAAAACACTAAATTTGCCCAAAACAGCATTGACATAAGGATTTTTTCTCATAATGTCACAAAGGTTTGAAGGCTCATGAACTTTAGAAAAATAGTGGTACAATGGTAGCTTTTCCCTCACAAAATGAATTCGAAATTGAACACAATTCATTCAAGCACCAATGTGATTCAACATATTTCTTATAAAAAATGCCAACACGAAGGAAGGCACTACAAATGGCTCCTTTGGTTGAAAGGGAGAAATTATTTCCCTTACGAAATTCCTCATTATCTAGAAAGACACACAACCCATAGTGCTTGAGACAATGGTAGATTAGGTTGGCATGGGTGATCTTGGCATCATGGCCCTTATGGTTTATGAACAAATGGCATGTTTTAGGTTGAAAGGACTCCCTCTTGACCACTTTCAATACAATTTACACAATGTTTTCCAAAAATATCCAATGGTCACTTTCAGATTGATTTGTTTTGAAGATGAAACTAGAAAATTTTGAGGCTTCTCTAAGGGTTGCCTTCCATCGGTTCAATTGGGTGAGTCTACCTCTCTGTTTGTGTCATTCAAAGGCCTTCGCATGAAATCCATTCTTAATATAATGAAGGTGTTGATGGGTCGGAATTCTCCACCAATAGTAAAGGGGATCTCCCCAATGTAGGATCCCAATTAGACCCTGTACCATTTGATTTAGGGATCCCGTCCGATATGTAAGCCCGACTACCGCTCAGATGAGTTGAGCTTACTACGGAAAAATGTGGAATGTGGGCTCGATTGAACGCATTAACTTCAATAAATACAAGGAAATAAACGATTTTTTATAACATGCATACAATGAATAACAAGGTTATAAACAACATAAACCTTACATAAGGCAACTGTCAACAAACTTTAGATAAGACTCATGTCCATAAAATAAAGTGCTCAACAATTGTAAAGAAGTTCACAGTAATCAAACATCTATAAGCGTAAGCAAGCACACAGTCAATGATAAGATTACGCCAACATCAACAAAACAATTCACCAATACAAGCATAGAGTTAGCAACTCATAAACCATCCATACATAGAAAAATAAGGTTTGTAGCACAAGACAACACATTAAGACACTGTGCATTAAAGAACTCTCAGGAACATATGATCGATCAAGCGAATAATATTCATGGCATCACGACATAAAATATTTGTGGAATCCAATAGTGGAAAATAACAATTACTCCTTGCATATATCATAAGAGCATAAGTTCTTTCAAATAATATTGTACCAAAATAAGTCCTCAGCTAAAAGTGTCAATACAATGTGTCATTAGGGTGTATTTATAAAATGAGGGTGGCTCTTAACCTACCCCTAACTCTTGGGCTCCCTCATGAATTTTCAATTACCTGGTGACTCTTGGAATTCCTTATGACTCTTGACATTCCAAAAATGTCATATCCTATCTAATTGCCAAAATCACAAAATAAGTTGATAATCTAATCTATCAATTTAACAATAGAAAGTTCGGGAATGTCCAGGTGAAGCTACTCCATTAGCTATGTGCGCCACATGTTGTATTCAGTTGCAAAGGGGGTGATCTGCAGTTGTTCTTCATCATGTTTGTGCAAGCATTTGAGGGAATCCAGTATGAGAGTGGTCCTTTTGTCATTCACCTGATTCCCCAAGGCTACCATTTTGGTGTACATTCTCACTGGTTCCACCACATAGCGTGTGATGTTCTCCTTTGTAACGGGCATATCTTCTGCAAGGGTTTCCTGTCTATATGTATTGACGAATTCCTGAACTTCCTGTGAGATATCTTCCTACTTTCTTACATGCCCAACTTCCCTAATAGACGAAACTCCATGAGTTTCTGGTATGTTTGTCTTGGTGAACTCTTCATAAACTTTGTACCAGGAGAGCCTCGTATTCTTATTGATATTGCAGGTCATGTCTCCATAGATAGGTGGTTCCTCATACTGATAGATTTCCACTACATTGCTCCCTAAGCTTTTACGGGCAGCCTTTATAGTTAGGGGTGCCATCTCGTCTTCGAAAGAGGAGATGGAGATGCAGTCGAGATCCACGTCACCTGGCGTGTTGAATAAACAATCCCATGATGAGATTGATGGCATGAAAATAAAAGAGAGTTCTTAAAGACAAAATTAGTTTCAGAGGCTGTGAGGAGGTTTTTCAGGCAGGTCGTAAGGGAAAGTGGTCACAGGGATTGCACGGATAGGAGTGCGACCTAGCAACTAAGTAACCGAAGAAAAGTTGTAGGTTGCGGGGTCGTGACAGTAGCAGGGGTCGCGCTAGCTACGAGTTCGCGTCGGTTGTAAAATTCGCACGATTTAGGTTATCACTGATTTTGGCCGCACGACCTGTGCACTGGGAAAGTTGAAAGGAAGACTATGACTTAAGAGAGGTCTCTGGAATTCCTCAGGGCCAAATGGTCAGCCACATAGGAGAAAAAGGGGGTGGCTAAGGGTAAGGAATGGTTGTGAGGAAAGCAAAAGGGGTCTCATGAGGCCAAAAGACATTGATTTGATATTCATGGTGAAAACTGAGGTCGAAATGCAGATAAAACCCCCAGGGTTGGAATTTGCATGGTCGGGATGGAAGAGGGTGACACCTAGACGGAGAAAATGATTACTAGGGAAGAGGAAAGGTCACATACTTGAAGAAAATGTGCACGCGCCCTGGTCACAAAGCTCCCTCATATCTTGTGCAACCCAAGAACCATTACCAAAAGAACTTGGGCGACTAGTTATAAATAGTTTCAGTAAAACGTGCAAGGGTCGCATGGGTCGCAAGTCTCATATCGGAGAGGAGTGCGGCCTTGTGACCTGTGTGACTTCCAATGGTCACTAGGTCACAAGGGTTGCATGGTTGTGGTGGTTGTTCTTTGCGACCATGCGACCCATAGGTTATTCGGTCACAAAGGTCATGAACGTCACATGTTTGGGTGCTTGGGTCCATGTGACCTCTGCGACCTAGCGACCTATTGGTCGCATAAATTGCGAGGGTCTCAATGTTTTAAAGATATGACTTATGTGACCTATGCGACTTAGGATGGTCGGGTCGCATGGGTCGCATTAGTCATAGGCAAAGGAAAGGTCGCATCATGCATCTGCAACTGGATGGCTTGGACCAGATTGGAACTTAACTTGACTTGGAAGAAAGCTTTGGGTTCTTATGAGAAAATTTCTAGTCTCTCGAGCTCTTAAATAGACTCTAAGGATGAGGAAAACTCCTAAAAGGTAAAAGGGGCTCCCAAATTTTGAAGAGCTTAAAATTCTGGAGGGTTGTTGAAGCAGCTACAACAATTGGCAATTCACTGGGAGAACTCCAGGATCTCGAGACTCCTTATGGCCTATCTTAAGCAACACCTTAATGAGTGTTGTTTCCATAGAGTTGTGGGTTCCACTGATGGTACCTTGTCTCTCCTTTACATTGGTTGGTTATCCCCAATTCGTGAAAACTTGGCCTTTAACACATGGAATAAGGCATCAATTCCTGTTGGTCTGGGAAGGAAAAGGAAGTTGAAGTAATGATATGATATTTAAGGATTTTTAGTATAAAAGTCACAGTACTCTGGTGTTGCTCCGCTGCCAGCGAGCCTGAACAGTACCCCGATGGAGTCACTACCTAGAAATCGCAAATGTTTCTCCACTACCAACGAGCCTGGACACTACCTCGACAGAGTCATTGCTTCACCTCTTTGTGCAGGTAGCCATTCTCAATCATTTATCCCTTATTAGTAAATGGGTGTGATCTTTGGAACTTATTCATATGTGCTTATTTGCACTTATTTCAGGTGGCTATGTAAGGTGGGGTAGACAAGGGATCCTGACTTATTTGGCTTGCAAAGAGGTTGCTTTTGGTTTTTTAGAGACCTTATTGTCTTCCAAAAATGTGTGTGTTCCCAAAAGGTTTTCTTCAACTTCCCCTCATTCCTAAAAAACTGGGTGACGTAGAACAACAGAAAATTTCAGCCAAGTAAGCAGCTGGGATAGGCCGACACGAGCAAAAGGACTGTGTGTGCCCTCAAGTTCCCCACTACTGTCAATTTTCAATACTCTGTTTTGGTCGCGACTTAAGGTTTAGTCAAAAGGTGGTTCCATAGAGCACCCATGGGAGCCAGAGTGCAGGGCCACTCCAACCTCAACCTGATAACCCAAACTTTTATTCCAAAGCAAATGAAACTCAAATTGTACTGAAAAGCAAACTAACAAGAAAGGAAAAACAAAAGGGAACTATAGTACAGGGTGGGCCTAGAAACGTCGAGGGCCAGAATTTTAGGTCTTGGTCGTTCACAGGAAGGGGTTCAACCTGCCCTCCTAGGGTTTGCAACTTATAGGTATGTTGACCAATTTTCTCCTTGAATTGGAAAGGACCAATCCACAAGGCTTGGAACTTGGTGTGTTTTGCCTTGTCCTCATGGGTCCAATCCCACTTAAGAACTATATCTCCCACACCGAATTCATAGGTTCCCATAGACTTCTTTTCAAACCACCTCTTAATCTAGTTTTTGGGGAAAAACAAATTACTCCCCGGTCTTTAGTCTCTCCTCTTCCAATCTAAGGAGTGTGTCAATTCAGCTTTGAATGGTAGCGCAAGGGGAGCCTTGTGATTCCTGCGACAGTTTCCGGGAGATAAAAGTTAGGAGACAGTATAGCTTCTTTACCATAAACCAAGAAGTAGAGGGATGTACCGAGGGATGGTTTGAGTGTGACCCGATCAGCGCACAAGGTGTTGTTGAGTGCGTTGTGCGAGTTTATTTGGTGGGAAAACAAGGTTTTCTTGAGGATGCAGATGAGGTTTTTATTGGTAGATGCCATTCCCTTGCGGGTAATAGTTGGTTGAATGTTTTAAAACAATATTGTTCTCCAAAGAAAAATCATACAACTTTAAGGACGAAAAATATGTAGCATTATCAAACACAAGTGAGGTTGGGACATCGAACCTGGCCATGATGTATTGATTGATGAAAGATATTACCTCATGGTCGTTGATTTTTCGTAATGGTATTGCCTCCACCCACTTGGTGAAATAGTCGGTGGCTGTGAGTATATACCTGTGTTGCTTTGATGAGTTCAACATGATTTCTCCAATGACATACAACCCCCATTGTTGGAAAGGATCCTCTATCGCTATGGGTTGGAGTGGGGCATATGACCAAGCCTATCTTCTTGCGTGCTTCTGACAGATAGGACACTTTCGAGCGCAAGCATGCTCATCCTTAAAGAGTGTGGGCCCATAGAAACCTACCCACATAATCTTGTGGGAGGTGGTGTCACCCACATAGTGGCCTCCCGCAGGTCCATCATGCAATTCCTTCAACACTTGCTGAGCCTTGTCATATTCCGAGCATATTAGTAGCATGCTGAGGTGGTGCTTTCTGAATAGGTTTCCCTAGACCATTTGATACGAAGCAACATTGACTCTGATTGCTCTCTTCTGCTTTGCGGACAAAGTATGCGGTAGGGTCCCCTGCACTAGGTATTGTTTCAGGTCAGAGTACCATGACAAAGGATCATGTGAGTCGAGTAGTTCATTCTAGTACATTTCGATCTCATGCTCCTAGCCTTCTGCCTCTAAAACCTATTTATCTACAACATCGGCAGTTAGTTTACATAGCACATGCCCTTTCACCATATGTGAGGGTTTGAACTCCAAATCATATTCCTGTAGAGAAGTCATCCAATCAGCTCTCCTCTCACCCAGATCTTGTTGGACGAAGAGTGGTCTGACGGTCGGGTGCGGGACCATTACTGTGACATGGTTTTTGAGAATGTATGGTCTGAAGTGTTTCACTACTTTGTAGGCCGTGTACGTCTACTTATATATGTCGGGGTAATTGAGTTTGGTGCCTTGCAACCCTGTACTCATTAAGGATATAGGACGTTCATCATTGTTGTTATCCTTTTACATGAGGACTGTGGCTAAGGATGAATCTAAGGTGAAAGTGTGTAAGATGAAGTCCCTACTGAAGTCTGGATTGAAAAGGGAAGGGGCCTCAGCGATTTCTCTCTTGATGCGATTAAAAGACTCCCTTTATTTTTTATTCCATTTGAAGAATGAATTTTTCTTTATCATATTCTACAAAGGCTTAACAATTTGAGAAAAATCTGACATAAATTTGCGGAGAAAATTGATTTTACCAAGGAAGGACTGCATACCTTTTTTCCTGCTCAGTGGAGGGATCTGTGCTATAGATTTTACGCGATTGAGATCGACAGTGATTCCATCTTTAGTAATGATATGCCTGAGGAGATTGCCCTCAGAAACTGCGAATATGATTTTTTTAGGGTTGAGCGAAATTCCATATTTCCAGCACTGTTTGAAAATCTGCTTCAAATGGTGAAGGTGATTAGACCTCCTCTTTGAAAAGACAGTGACATCCTTGAGGTAGACCACCACACTCTAGCCCATTAAACCCCCAGAACATGATTTCCATAGCTCTTTGGTATGTTGCCCCGACATTGATAAGTCTTAATGGCATGTGATGAAATGCAAACATTCCCCACTTCGTTCTGAAGGTCATTTTAATCTGGTCTAGTTTGGCTACTAGGAATTGATTGTAGTAAGAGAACCCATCAAACAAAGAGAATATTTCTGATCCCAAGATGGTTGGGAGAGTCTGTTCCATGGAGGGTATCGGGTAGTTGTCTTTGTCTGATGCCCGATTTAGGTTCTGGAAATCGACGCATTAACGGATCTCTCCAGATTTTTTCCATACTAGGAATAGATTGGATACCATGTAGAGTGTCTAACCTTGAAGATAATGTGGTCATCCAACAACTTCTTTAGTTCCTTCTGAATAAGGGGTTCTAATTCAGGATGCACTTTCCTCAACTTTTTTTAAAATGGCTTGGCCCCTTCTTTCGTAGGAATAACATGTTGGATGAACCGTGTATCATAGGTTTTTAGGTTGTCATACATCCAAGCAAAAATGTTGCAATACCTCTTAAATAGGTTGATGAGGGCTTGTATTTCCTTGGGGGAGCATCCCAGTCCTAAATTGATGAATTTGGGATCAGACTCGATTCCAAGGTTAATTTGATCGTGCGAAAGGGTGGAACTTTGGGTCTTGGTTTTCGGCGGGCCCCAGAAGTGATTTTGTAAACAAATAATTTTTATAACATAACCACTCCTTTAGGTATATGATTCCCCTTATGCAAGTCTGCCTCTTCCCATGGGGAATTTTCATGTTCCTCCTCCTCAATGGCTATGTCCTTAAACACTTTAGCATTCGTCATGAACTCCAGTATATGTTGGTCATCATTGAAAACACGTAAATTAGTTATATTATCAAGGATGATTAGTTTATAAACAATTTCAATTGAAAAACCATCCCTAAGGGATGTGAATCTAGATGATGCATTGGCCAGAGTATCAAAAACGACATTATTAAATCCAGGAACAGAAATAATGTTAAAATATTTAAAAGAGCCTATCATGAGCCATAACTCTTGCTGGTAATTCTTTAGGTGCGGTGACAAACAATGGATTGTGTTGCATACCTGTCTTGTAATAATTTCAGAGTCTTTGATTACCTTCACACACTCTGTCTTTAGATCTATGGATTTCTTGAGGCCAAGGATCAATGCCTTGTACTCTGCAGTGTTGTCGATGCATTGGAACTCTAACATGAAAGAAATCAAAAATCTATTCCTTTTGGGATCCACCAAGACACAACCTGCTCCGGCTCCATCGTGAGTCTTGGACCCGTCATAATATAAAGTCCATATTCCATCATTGAGCACGAGTGGGTCCAAAGTGTGCAAGTTTAGAGTGCAGATTTCATTTTCATTAAACGAGGGGTGTGATGGGAGTTCTAGCTAGGTACCAGGGGGAATCGTTGATGTTTCGAACTGATAGCAACCCAATAATGTCTTGAGGAAACACACCCTCAACTCCTCTTGGGCGAAGCTGATTGACTTGTTAGAGCCTTCAAGATTGGTAATGGTGTGTTTCATGTAAGGTTCGATGTTGACTTTGATTTGATTATTCTTTCCTTATAGCATAACCATAAGTGGGACCAGTCTATGGAAAAGTAGCTTTGAAGCTTCCAGGACCAATCCCTACTAAGGAGTAATCCGTAGGCTTCTGGGATGTCAACCACAATTATGTCAATGCACTGATGCACCCGAATCAAAGGACATCCTAATTATAACATTATTTAATTCACCGACGGTTAGGACTTGGGACCTATCTAGTTGCATGATCTTAGCATATATTTTTTCGGGCTGGATATTTAGCTTCTTGTAAACCGACCAAGGCATGACGTTGGTTGACGCACTAGAGTCGACGAGGTAGTTGTGCACATTTTAGTTGAAAATCTTGAAGGTCAAGAGGAAAGGAGGGGTTGAATGTCTCAAGTTTGCGTTGGCGGCATTTAAAATGGCTTGAAGGTCAATCATAGCCTGGGATCGTCCTAAGGAGTTAGGCCTGGTTGACGAGGAATTTTTTTAAGTGGTGGGAGAGGTGGCGAAGGCTTTGATGATCAACTCGCATTGGTTGGTCAACTTTCACAGCTCATATAATGAGATGCTCACCCGCGTCTTCTTCATGTCCTCAATGATATTATATTCCAAGTATACGGACAAAGTGTCTTCCAAAGAGGGTTGCGAGGATGAGGTGGTTTTAGTTGCAACCCCTTTAGTCAAACTTTTAGGTACGAAGGTGTCTCCTTTGCCACCCGCCGGTGATTCCTTAGGGCTTTGGCCAGGTGACCCCTTGGGGGAAGGGGTGGATGGTTGGATAGTGTTAGTGGGTGGAAGAATCCTTCTTAACAAAGCCATTTTCTTATCTTCTAGCGTTGAGTCTGACATAGGTACCTTACTCCTAAGGCTGTAAATTTTGGGAGGCTTTGAGGGTGTTATCACCCAAAAATTCTCAAAACATCATTTTGTCAACTCTGCTTTTGGTCATGATTTCAAGGAAGTCTAAAGGTCATTTTAGTCTTGATAAAAGGGTAAGTGATAGGGTTTGAAGTCTTAAAATGTCATCTTTCATTTCCAAATAAAGTCCCTTAGGTTCACTTCATGGTTAAATAGGTCACATTTTCATTAATTTTAGGGTTAAATTTTTGCAATCATACAGGAATCCGCAATTTCGTAGTGCAACTAGTTCAAAAAAGGTGATTTGCGCTGTGAAAACAAGCTAATTTCATAGCACACTATGAGGCAAAAACCCTGTTTTTTCTGTTTTTAGTAGTCAACTTTCAAGGGGGTTCCTGAGCAATTGAAAACTCATTTTTGAAAATTAAAAGAGGTTTTTCTTCTAAACATTCTTATCTACAAAAACCTCCTCCATTTTTGTAACAGCTATCAGGGATCAAGATATAGGAGCTTAGGAGTGCAGCTTTCTTTTTCAGGAAAAACAGAGTTATTTTTATTGGTTGATGAAGTGGCTGTTGCTTTCCACTCCCTCATTTTGTCACCTTTCTCTCCACATTTGAATATCATTCCTTAAACAAGTTACCCGAGCTCCTCTCTGTCATTTACTTTTCAACCTTTGCATGTATCAGTCAGTTGTCACCTTTGAAAAGTTAACTTTGTGACAAACAGCTTGCTATCCAAAAAGTTCTTTATAGCTGTCATATTTTTAAGAGGGCAGTTTGGGTTATAAAGGGAAATTGCCATGAAGATGAAAGCATAAAAAGAAGGCTATGTGTTTGGATAGGAGCCTATATAGCTTTAACTAATCATGGATGACCTCATCTTCACACAAGCTTTCATCCAAACATGTTACATGTATTTCTACCAGGAGTTGCAAGGGGATTTGTGTGTTTCTTGGACTGTTTTGAGCTGTTGGTTGCAAAAGGAATTTTCAGGCAAATGAAGATGAGTTTCAAAAATCTGAGGGAGGTGTTTTCTAAGAACATAATAAGGAACAAAAACCTCTTTCAAATTTCTTCTAGGTGCTACCAATTTGGAGATTTGAAGTTTCCTTTAAGATCTATTTGTAGAATTCTAAATTTTCCTGTTTTATACATGATTTTATAATGCAGATTCCAAACAACTGAAGCTAGTTTTCAAAACACTGAGAGAGGTTTTTCTTATAAACATTCTTATCTACAAAAAAATCCTCCATTTTTGTAACATCCATCAGGGATCAAAAGTTATAAGCTTTTTCTCAACACCTGTTGTTCAGATAAAAACAATGCAAAAAATGATAAATTTATAGGTCAGTCTTTCATTAAAGTGAAGACCAAATTTTGAAGAAGAACATCTTATAAGGGTAAGTTGTTTTGATTTTTGGTGGTCATATCAGTCTTTATGAAATATTGAAAATTCCTAAACTGCAGATTTTGAAGGCCGTGTTGAAAAGAGAGCATACACAGCAGTTTCGTAGCGTGCTACGAAATTGCTGAAGGTGACTTTTTAGCACTTTATAGATGCATTTCGAAGGTAAGATCTAATCAAGTCAAAGTTTTGATGATTTTTGGTAGAAATATGAGGATCATTGATAAAGTTTCATATGGCAGTGATGCAAAATGGTTCAAATAAGCATTCCATAAATGATATTAGAGCTATGCTACGAAAACAAGCTATTTTAGCAGCACAGTCATGTTTCATTCTCTTTTTCATCTATTCAAGATTTCTTTTCTTGCACAATTGGACAAATGAATTTTAAATGGATTACTAACACATGTGACATATGAAGTTGCTTGAATATAAACATAAAGGATTAAGGGCCTTAAAAGGAGGAACTCCGTCTCCTTGTTTTCATGACAGTTAGGTCATGACTCAGCAGGGTTTGCAACAGCACTGGGGACATCATCAAGCTCGAAGACATGGATTGGAAGCTTATTAAAGAATGCATTGAAGTCATAGATAAGGTTATTGAAAGCATGTTTTAGGAGTTTCACTCCTATTTGTACTAGGACTCTTAAAGACAACTAGCTGTCAAGTTGTAATTAAGTAGTTTGTTTTATGAATAGATAGGTGTCAGTGTTAGGAATTCGAATTCCCCTAAAGATGGATCATAGTATCCAAGGTTGTAAATGTTGGGTTGTGTTATATTCTTTCCACGACTAACCTACGTAGTGAACCGGG
>APFE030396111.1:22264-89910 GCA_000404065.3 Pinus taeda | reverse complement strand
ACTAACCTACGTAGTGAACTGGGGGGTTAGAGGGGGGGCAGAGCCCCCCCTTTGCCGCGCCGATTGCGCAGCAGGGGGGTCACAGGGGGGGCGGAGCCCCCCTCATGGGGTTCGGGGCAGCGCCCCAAAAAAAAATTTTTTTGGACCCTATATTAGGTTGGGCGAACCTACCTATGGTTTTTCGGTCCATAGTTTTGGATGTGATGGTTTTCGGTCCATGGTATTGGATGCCTCGGCATGTATAAATATGTATTGTAACATTGAAAGGAATATAATGAAAAATCAAGCTGGTAGTCTCGGTTTTGAGATCCAGTGGGAAATCTCTGTGTATATGTGTTTTATGGGTTATGCTCTCGCATTTTTATTTTTCTGTGATTTAGAATTCGTATGCAGGTAATTTCTGTACGGGGTTAAAACCTTATAAATCTTGAGAACCAAATTCCTTAGGGTTGGTAATTTCATTAGCAAAAGAAAGTTGTGTTATTGTAAGAAACTGTGGTTTTTCAAACTTAATACAGAGATCAGTTTGACTACTCAAGATTCACAAGGAGTTTATGTGTTTGATGTTCTTATGGCCTTGTTCAATTACTTATTTGCAGTGGTATGAGCTTGTGATACTTAGAATTCATTGAAAAATGCTCTAACTTCCTTCACATGCTTGTAAACTGTGTTGATTCATTGTGTTACTGTTTTATTTATAAACCCAAACTCTAAGTACCTTGACTTCCATGTTTTGTTGAAGACTATCTTGACTCCATAGCCCAATAGATTTTTTCTAATCTTTGATTCAACCAGTCAACCAGTTATACATTTGTCCATTTTGTTCCTAGAGTTAGCCATCTAATCATTAATCAAAAATCTTAAACCTATTGAGAGAGAGCTCTCAGGTTGAGGAGGCTAAGCCTCAACCAAAAGATTGGTTTGAAAGAGTTACTCAGAGTCTACTTGATCAGCAGCCTATCAGGGTCAAATTTTGTGATAACAGAGGGAGGGGTGTCCCCCATGATGGCCTCTTGAGTGGTTAGAACCTCTCCTCTACGTATCATTTCGAAGGCTAGCACAACTGACGGAGCATCATCATTGGGGGGCGAGGTTTCCTCTTCAGGGTCATCATTTTCTTCCTCACCCTCTCCTGTGGTCTGGTATTCTAAGAGTTCAGTTACTACGGTGGTCATGTTATGGAGCCACTAGGGGCAGGTCCTCTTGGAATGAGAGGCCACATTGAATTTCGTAATGGATCTCTAAGGTGTCTTAGTGGGTGGATTGTTGGTCTTTCGGAAAAAAGGTTTAGTGAATTTCCCTCTTGTGGAGGTGTCACTAGTCTTCCTTTTCAATTTGGACACCTCATTAGTCAATTGCTTTAAAGATTTGGCTAATCCTTCGAAATCAAAGGAATCTTTATCTTTGTAGATGGGTTTACTGGTTGAGGCTTGATTTTTCTTAGTAGATGGTTTTTCCTCCTCTCGCGAGTCATACTTGAGGGCGCCAATAAAGAGTATATCTTTCTCGACTTATAGGGTTTTTGCAAAGTTTTCTACTAGAGTGGGTTTTGCTTCGCATTTAACGAACACGACAATGTCCCGCAAAAGGGCTCTGGTGTAGTAATCGATTGTGATGGAGTCATAAAGGGCCATGTCTGTCGAGAACTTATTCAAAATGGTGGTGAATCATTGGTTGAAATATTTATCATTCTCATTATTATGGCACTTTAACGTATTGAGCTCAGTAAGGAGCAAAGAAGGTGTCTCGTCTTCCGAAAAATTATCAAGAAGGGTCTTTTAGAATTCTTCCCATGTTCAGATCCAATCTAGAGGCAGTGACTAATACCAGGTGGTGGCCTTATTTTCAAAAGTGTGAGGGGAAAGGCAGAAAGCCACGTCATTGTATTGCACCTTTATCATTTGCAAGGCTATGTAGAAATTGCTAATATGATCATCAGTTGAGATTCCCTTTTTGGGGTCAAACTTCTAGAGGTGATTCTCAGGATGGCAAGGCATGTCGTAAATTTGGCCACTGATGCTTAATGGAGATTAGGCCATCTAGGCCAAATGCTAACAACGGTTGCCTCTAGGTGGGGGTGGAAAAATGAGGTGGTTGTTGTTCCTCTTTGATTCGCTATCGGTGCTTGACCCTCCGCTGGTGTGGGGAGGGTGCCTGACATCCCCTCAGGTAACCCTTAGGTGTCCTAGGCCTCTGATGTTTCTCGCATTCTTAAAGTTCCTCATGTTCCCATGAAATCTAAGAATTTGTTGATTATTGTATGAGTTAATGCGATCTTTAAGATTATCCCTGGTCCCTTGCCCTAGGGCCCCTTCAGCATTCTCTCTCAGAGGTTGGTTTCTCACAAGGGTATCTTCTAGGAGCCATTGATGGTTTCCCTGTTCACCTTCCTGTCGTGGTTGGTTGTTTCTCCCAGTGAACGTATTCTTGGGGTCCCCTCCTTTAGATGTCAGGGGGTTGTCCAACCCCTCGATGGAGAGCCTTTCAACGATGTCCGCATAGTCATCGAGCGCTAGCCCGATTAACTGCGATATGGAATTAGCTAGGATGCCTTGACGCGTGTGATGAGGCGTGGAGGTGTGAGGGTTGGACAAGGAGTTAGTGACATGAATGCATTTTAAACCCCTGGAAAATTGGCGAGTAATAGGATGCATGGCCCTGAGCTGCTCGTTGGTGGCTTCGAAAAGGGGAAACTCTTTTCCTCCCGGTGCATCTTCAAGAGAGGGAGGTAGGGAAACCTCTTGCTCGGGCCTCGTGAAATCAGGACCAAAAGGGGGATGGTAAGATATTTCAGGAGGGGTGGGGGGACGGGGTTAGTTACTAGCTTGATGGGAAGTTTTAGTGTGAGGGTGTGCATTGGTACTTGCCATTGGCCCTCTTTCTAGTGCCAAATCTGTCGACGAGCCAGAATTCTCTGCCAACAGTAAAGGGGATCTCCCCGCTGTAGGATCCAACTAGACCCTACACCGTTTGATTTAGGGATCTCATCCGATATGTAGGCCCGACTACCACTCAGATAAGTTGAGCTTGCTTTGGACAAATGTGGAATGCAAGCTCGATTGAACGCATGAACTTTAATAAATACAGGGAAATAGTCGAAAAAAGTTTTTTAACATGCATACCATGAATAGAAAGATTATAAACAACATAAACCTTACATAAAGTAATTGTTAGTAGACTTCCGATTAGACTCATGTCCATAAAATAAAGTTCTTAACAACTGTAAAGTAGTTCACAGTAATCAAACATCTATAAGCGTAAGTAAGCACACAGTCAATGATAATATTACGCCAATATCAACGAAACAATTCACCAATACAAGCATAGAGTTAGCAAATCATATACCATCCATGAGTAGCAAAACAAGGTTTGTTGCACGAAACAACACATGAACAGACTATGTATCAAAGAACTCTCAGGAACATTTGATACATCAAGCGAAGATTACTCATGGCATCACAACATAAAATATTTATGGAATCTAGCAGTGGAAAATAACAATTATTCCTTGCATATATTAGAAGAGCATAAGTTCTCTCAAACAATATTGTCCCAAAATAAGTCCTCAGCTAAAAGTACCATTACAATGTGTCATGAGGGTGTATTTATAAAATGAGGGTGGATCTTGACCTAACTCTGACTCTTAGGCTTCCTCATGACTTTTCAACTACCAGGTGACTCTTGGACTTCCTTATGACTCTTTACATTCCAAAAATTTCCTATCCTATGTAATTGCCAAAATCACAAAATAAGATGATAATCTAATCTATCAATTTAACAATAGAAAGTTTGGGAACTTCCAGGTGGAGCTGCTCCATTAGGTATGTGTGCCACAAGTTGCATTTGATTGCAATGGGGGTGATTTGTGGTTTTTCCTCATCATGTTTGTGCAGGAATTCAAGGGCATCCGATATGAGAGTGGTCCTTTTGGCGTTCATCTAATTCCCCAAGGTTACCATTTTGGTGTACATTCTCACTGGTTCCACCACATAGCGTGTGATGTTCTCCTTTATAATAGGTAGATCTTCTATAAGGGTTGCCTGTATATATGTTTCGATGAATGCCTCAACTTCCCGTGATATATCTTCCTCTTTTCTTACATGCCCCACTTCCCCGATGGACGGAACTCCATGAATTTCAATCATAGACTCTAGACCGCTGAAAAGGTGCCTATATGAAGCCAACATCCTATCCACATCTTTGGCTAGTTTGTCTTTTGACTGGATCTTGATGAGCATCTAGACCTTGGTTTTTTGCAGGGTGATCCAATCCTTCTTTGGGACTATCGTCGGTTCTCCTGGGTACTTGATGGACCACTCATGCAACTATCTAGGGTGACCATGACTTCCTTCAGCATAACAACCCTCTCTTTTGTGTGATCCTGTATAGCCAAGATCGGGGCCACCGTGTGATGTAGATTTGACATCTCTTCATAGACCATCTCCATGGCTTCCCCGAGCATCTCTACCTCTCCTTTGATTGCTGCCTAGAATTCCATTGTGGTGGAGTGAATTAAACGGAGGACCACATTCTCTTCTTTTGCTCTCTTTCTCTCCTTCTCTTCTCTAGCAACCTTTTTCTCCGATGCATAAAGCCTATTCTGGAGATCTGTGATTTGTTTTCTCATTTGAGCCACATTATGTTTCGTCGCGGTCACAAAAGTCGTTCTAGCCGAGGTGATCATCTCAGGATTCACCATGGTGTCAGGCACAATCTCCTTGGTTGTGGTGATCGATAAGGGCTGCGTTGGGTTTCTAGCATAATACTTTCTTCTCTCCTACATGATCTTGAGGTTGACTTGGCCGAAGGTGAGCTTAGTGAGGTCTAGTACTTCTTCTTCTTGCTCCTCGAGGAAGCCTAGATCTTGTAAGGGAAGATGCCCTCTAGTGAGGGGAGTAGAAGGAGGAAGATCTAATGGGGCTAATTTGCCTTGTTTAGTGTTTGGCTCAGATGTCTTACTAGTTTCTCCCCGATCAACCTTTCTTCTTTCCTCTTCTTTCATCTTCTTTGCTCCTCCTTTGTTCTTCGTCCAACCTCCTCCTCTCTTGTTCTACTAGCGCTTATTACTTCTTGAGCTCTTCAGCCTACTTGACTTTGTATTCTTACTCCTTTAGATCTTATTCTCATTTGTTCATCTCTTCCTCCACCCTGTCTATCTGCTCTTCTTGCTGTCTTTTCTTGTTTGCCTCTTCCTGGGCCCTTTGTTCTTCCTACTTCTTTTCTTCTAGTTGTTTCTTCTTTTTCTCATCTTCCTATCACCTCTTCTTTTCGAGTTGGCCCTGGTCACTGGACTCTTGTGATTGTTTGAGCTCCTCCCCCCTTTTTCTCTTGAGCTCTTGTTTCTTCTTTGCCAGGGTAGCGTTCCTTTTCCAGTGTTTCGTTATCGTCCCCCTTTTCTGGGTCACTTGGGACATCTTTGACCTCTTTCTCCTTCTGCTTCTTGGATTTCCCAATGGCTTTATGTTTCTCTTGTTGTTTCTTCTTCAGGGTGGAGGACCTCTCTTGTAGAATAAAATTCTCGTAAGAGTGTTCGAGGAGCTCCTCTTCTCTTGCATATTTCTCACTGGGGCTGAGTTCCTTAGTGGCGTTATACCAATTCTTAACCCCGTCTTTATGATCTTGCTTGACGTGCGAATATGACCAATTAAAATTATCTCTCTTGCAGTGAACAGCCACAACTTTCTCAAGGTCATACATATGATAGTTCAATGTTACAAAGTGACTACCCTTCAAAGCTTTAGCCTCTACCTCTACTTGCTTGAATTTTTGAACTACATATGCTCTGATGATGAGCGAGAAATCTGATCATGGTTTCTTCTTGCCTTTGCTTAGTAGCCTCGAGAAGCCTTGTGTCATCTGGTAGCATGCTTCTCACAGGAGTACTTTATCTATGACAAACCTGAGCAACGCATGCGGGGCTTTATGGGAACTGAAAACTCTAATGAACATACCTTCCTAGATGGGGAATGAATGTGCCACCTTGACAACGGTTTCCATGGCCCTCTTTGACATGCACGACGACTCCTCTCTAAATAGTCGCTAGTATAGTGGGGCAATAAAATACTCGGAAATGAAATTGATCATACCCTTATAGGCAGTGTCCCAGAAGATCTTATAGTGGTCGTGCACAGGGCTAGCTACAGATGTATCCCAATAATAGCTCCAGTTATCAAACTGGCATCTTGCACAAACATAATCTAGGAGGTATGAAGCCATGTAGAATTATGGTGGCTGCTCTAGCTTTGGCCGATTTGCTGCAATGATGTTTGTCCTCAGGGCTGACACAAGAATGCTTGCCCAGGTGAAGATTGTTCCATGGGTGACGACGATGTACATGAGAGGGACCCACGTACCATGGAATACATCACAATCTACTTTTCCATACAAGCGGCATATCATGACAATCATCAGTTGATAAACTCTTCTTAGACCTTCTGTCCTGTACACCTTATCTATTCTAACCTGGACTTTATATGGGTCTTGCCACCATTCCCTCAAGATGTCTTTGGTAGGCGTCACGAAGTTGGAGAGTCACCGGGTGTTGAAAGTTTCCTGCTTCTCAGGGAGCCTATAGTAGGTGGCAATATTTGTAGAAGAGATCACTCCTAAGAGTGTGCTAGTATGGTCCCTCACTGTCCATGAATCTGTATCTGCACTTTGCAAGATACAATCAATAGTTTCAGCACACAGAAAAATGGGAGGGTGTGACGCTATCTTGTGGAGCTTGGACCTCTTGATGTTCAGGCACACTGGGAAGTCTTCCTGGGTTTCTAGTATGTTCGTCTTGGTGAACTATTCATAAATGTTGTACCAAGAGAGCCTCGTATTCTTATTTATATTGCAGGTCATGTCTCCATAGATAGGTGGTTCCTCATACTGATATATTTCCGGTGAACTGCTCCCCGAGCTTTTACGGGCAACCTTTGTAGTCAGGGGTGCCATCTCATCTTTGAAAGAGGAGATGGAGATGCAGTTGAGATCCACGTCACCTGGCATGTTGAACAAAAAATCCCACAATGAGAGTGATGACATGAAAATAAAAGAGAGTGCTTAAAGACAAAATCAGTTTCAGAGGCTGTGACGAGGTTTTTTAGGCAGGTCGCAAGGGAAAGTGGTCGCAGGGGTCACACCGATAGGAGTGTGACCTAGCGACTAAGCAATCTGAAAAAATTCATGGGTCGCTGGGGTTGCGCTAGTCACAAGGTCACACTAGTCACAGAAGTTGCATGATTTAGGCTATCGCGGCTTTTAGCCACGTGACCTGTGCATTGGGCAAGTTGAAAGTAAGACTAGGACTTAAGAGAGGTCTCTGGAATCCCTCAGAGCCAAATGGTCAGACACATAGGAGAAAAAGGGGGTGGATATGGTGAGTAATGGTTGTGAGGAAAGCAAAAGGTGGCTCATGAGGCCAAAAGACATTGATTTGAGATTCATGGTGCAAACTGAGGTCGAAATGAAAATAAAAACCCCAAGGTTGGAATTTTTAGGGTCGGGATGGAAGAGGGCGACACTTGGATGGAGAGAATGATTACAAGAGAAGAGGAAAGGTCGCTTACTTGGAGAAAATGCTCACACGCCCTGGCCGCAAAGCTCCCTCGTCTCTTGTGCGACCCAAGAACCGTTACCAAATGAGCTTGGGAGACCAGTTATAAATAGTTTCGGTCGCATGTGCGGGGGTCGTATGGGTCGCAAGTCTCAAATCAGGGAGGAGTGCAACCTTGCAACCTGTGTGACCTCCAAAGGTCACTTGGTCACAAGGGTTGCATGGTTGTGGTGGTTGTGCTTTGCGACCTATGTGACCTATGTGACCTTACAACCTACAGGTCGCTAGGTCACAAAGGTCGTGAAGGTTGCATGTTTGGGTGCATGGGCCCATGTGACCTCTACGACCTAGCGACATATTGGTTGCGCGGTCGCATAGGTCGCGAGGGTCGCAATTTTTTAAAGATATGACTTATGCGACCTATGCGACCTGGGCTAGCCAATTCACATGGGTCACATTAGTCGCAGGTGAAGGAAAGGTCGCATCATGTGGTTGCGACTGGATGGCTTGGACCAAATTGTGAACTTAGCTTGACTTGGAATAAATCCTTGGGTTCTTACAAGACTTTTTCTAGTCTCTGAAGCTCTTAAACAGACTCTAAAGATGAGGGAAACTCCTAAAAGGTGAACGGGGCTCCTAAATTTTGAAGAGCTTGAAATTTTGGAGGGGTTGTTGTAGCGGCTAAAACAAAATGTTAACAGGATTAATGTTCCACTACAGGGGTGTAATCATTTGCTCATGTGATGACCTCAAAATCCAAAACACATCGTCTAAAAACTTAATTTATCATAATGTTTAAAAAGGATGGAAATATGAATAGAGGCACTATTAGTGGCTCTCAAGATTGTGGGGATGGTTAACTCTCCCTCTTGAAAATCCTCTTTGACAGGAAATATGCACAACCCATGACTTTTGAGAGTATAATAAATGAGGCTAGAAAGAGTACACTTAGTGTCGGGTACCCCATGGTTTATGAAAACTTGGTATGTTTCTTGCTCTGGCACTTATTACATATTGGATACATTTTATTTATCATCATATCAAACAAGGTATAAAGTAAACACTCCACCTAAGAGAGTGATCGAGGAATACAATTGCAAGTAGAGAAGAGGAAGGTTATGTTATAAATATGTGAAGGGTGTCATCGTTGTCAGGAGATATTAAAATATTTAAAATATTTGGTAGAGGGTCACCTTATTCAATTGATGGCCATAAATATTTTTCATGCACTATTGCAATTTTGTTTTCGATAGTATATAACGTATGTTTGCAATTCTATTAAAAACTAGAAAGAGCACGTTAGTGTTTGATGCATACTCATCATTTCACCATCATTGTCAAATTCGCCACAATAATTTGGAAACGCGAAATATGTAACAAGTTTTCAATCAACAAAAAATTCATAACCATCCTCCATCACTTCATGATGTGCCTGACATATGAGATCCAAATCAAGCTTCTCGAGAAATTCAAAAAGCTAGTGAGAATTGGATGTGTCGGAAATACTTCTGTCATTCGAGCCCCATCCTTGATTTCCATTGCAAGGGTCTAACCAAACAATATCACATAACAACCTTGTATCTATCACATCAATAAGTCGAGGTATATTCTTTATTTTTTCCAAATTGGCCAGTCTAGGTGAAAAACCACCATGCATGAATATGAACTCTTCATCTATAAGAGCAACAACATGAAGGCAATTGAAATAGTCTATAATTTTTTTTACATATTCCATCACCAGATATGTACTTACATTCATCATAAAATCCATATATACATTACAAACATGAATATTAATTCAAGAACTAAAGGTACCCAGGCTCCTTCCAAATATTATTTGAGAGATGGTGAAAGGTGGAGGGCCTCAATTGATGCAAGGTAGAGGATAAAGAAAAAAAGACTAGCAAGGAAATGTTGTGTTAATATTGACATGAGAGAAGGAATATTGATAGATAATTTTGAGAAGTTCCCCTTTTTTTAAGTCCCCTACAATGATCAAATCATAGCTCTAATCAATGATAACCCTTTCTTTAACATCAATGACAACACATATTCAAAAATCGCCCTCATTGGAATTGATGGAAACACCACCAGGCATAGTCTAATAATTGATGTTCCACTATATGTTGGTTGGATCCTCTTCTCCTTATTCTTTCACTGACTCTACTTTTCCTTATAGCTACTTATTCCTCCCCCTTTAACGTCCATGGAAAAGTGTTGCATGAATAATTCTTCTTGGATCTACAATTTTGTTGTCCATTACATGGCTATCACTCCCCCTATGATGTATATTAACTGTTATTATGAGAATTATTTTCCTATAGTTCACTTTGTTAATATGACATGGATTGGTGTATTGCATGTGAACACTACTCCTTTTATTGAAAAGGTGAAGGAGAAAGCACTCCCAACCTCTATCCCAACCTCTATCTAAGGTGCTCGAAAGTCTCTTAGGTAGTGGTTTGGTAAATATATCTGCAAATTTCTCTTTGGAGGAAAAATATTATAATTTTACAATTTTATAAATAACTCCTTTTCTAATAAAATGATACTTGATGGGTATGTGCTTTTTCTTAGAGTTCATAATAGGTCTCTTAGAGATATAATGGTATTAGTGTTATCACACATAATAGGCATAGGTTGATCAACATTTACCTGGATATCCTTGAGATTTGTCTTCATTAATAGAACCTAGATGAAACATGATGTTGTTGCAATATATTCTACTTCAATTGTGGATAAGAAATTTCTTCTTGAACCAAGAGACTAGACAACTTCCTAGAAATAATGTTCTTTCACTAGTTCTTTTCTTGTCATCAACACTACCAACCCAATCTATATATGTATAAGCTTTGAGACTGAAGCATGATCCTCTTGAATATCATAAGACAAAACCTATGGTCCCTTGCAAGCACCTAAATATCCTCTTGACCACATTCACATGAGTTTCCTTTGGATTTGACTAGAATCTGTCTGCTAATCCTCTTGCTTGCATAATGTCTGGTCTTAAGGATGTTAGATACATTAAATTTCCAATCATAGACCTATACATTATCTGATCTATCTTTGGAGATTTGTCAACCTTTCTCAATTTATAACATGTTATGATGGGTGTGCTCATAGGTGCACGACTCTCCATGCCAAATTTCTTCAATATTTCTTTAAGATATTTAGCTTGAGAAATAAAAATACTTTTTTCTAATTCATGAACTTGAAATCCAAGGAAAATTAACAATTATTCTAGCATATACATTTCAAATCCTTTTGCATATCAACTGCAAAACTTTGACTCATTAAATTAACATCACTACCAAAAATGATATCATCTACATAGACAGTAAAAATCAACAAATTAACATTCTCAGATTTTATATAAATATTAATGTTTGGGTTACCTTGTTAAACTGTTGTTGTTGTATATACTTGTCAAGTATGTAATACCATGCTCTAATGGCTTGTTTCAATCCATAGAGGGCCTTCTTCAATTTGCAAACATGATTTTAATTATAAGACAATTGGAAACCCTCTAGTTGTTTCATATATACTTCTTCTTCTAACTCTCCATTCAAAAAGGTTGACTTGACATCCATTTGATATAATTTGAACTTTCTATGACATGCAAAATACAAGAACATTATGATCACTTCAATCCTGGCAACTAGAGGAAAGTTTTCTTCAAAGTCCACATCTTATACTTGTGCATACCCTTTGCACACTAATTTGGATTTATTCTTGACTACTTGACCACCCTCATTCAATTTAGTCTTGAAAAACTACTTGGTGCCAATCACATTCTTATCTTTTGGTCTTGGAACTAACTCCCATGTCTAATTTTTCTCAATTTTATCTAGTTCTTCCTCCATGACATTCACCCAATGTTGATCTTGACTAGCTTGAGCAAAATCCTTGGGTTTTATTATGGACAAGAGTTCAAAATTTGCATGACTAGACATGCCTATGAATTTCCTTCTAGTTGGAACCCATGTTTCTTTATTACCAAGAATTTGACTCTCATGATGATGTTTTTGAACATACCATGATGGAATATTTGGATGTGGTAAATCAAATCTCTCTTCTTCCTCCTCCTAGTCTTCTGGTCCTTCTAGTTCTTCCTCTTGGGGCTCAAAGTTGATTGGATCCTTTGATCTATCACAATTTTGTTGTCTTCATTTGTGTATAGGTGCCTCATCCATTCTCATATTCATTCTTCCAACTATCTTGCAAAGTATTTTGTAGAATTTGTAGCCTTTACTCTTGGAGGAGTAGCCAAGCATAATTCCTTCATCTTCTCTTAAATCAAATTTTCCTAAGTTGTCCTCATTTCTTTGATGTAGCATTTACTTATAAAGACCTTGAAGTTTTTATTGAACTTGGTTTGACAAAGCATAGTCCATAAGGATTCTTGTTCTTTTGACTCTAATGTGAGCCTTATTAAGGATGTTGATTTCTATTTGAACTACTTCTCCCCAAAATGTATTTGGCACCTTTGACTCATCAAGCATTGCGCCAGCCATTTCTTGAGCAATCATGTTTAATTTATCAGAAAAATCATTGGATACATCAAATATGAATTCTCATCCTTTGTTTGATCTTAAGCACTTAATATTCAAGTCCATTTCATTCTATATATGGAAGGTCTTGAACTTATTAAAGGCTTTAGATTTCTCTTTTATTAAACCAACCCATGTCATTCTAGTATAATCATAAATTATGAGCATGAAGTATCTCTCACCTCATGGATATTGGGTTCTTATGGGTCCACAAAGATCCACATGAATACGTTCTAAAGGTCTTGTTTTTTAATTCTCCTTTGCCTTGAATTGAACTTGTGTTTGTTTTCCAATTGAAATAACTTGTAAATAGTATTCTTTAGTTTTGAGATCTTGGGAACATCTCATACACAATACTTTTTTCCTAACTTGACAAGCTGATCAAAGTTTAGATAGCGTCTTGTGCCATAACCAACTCTCATCTATTTTTCCCATACAACAACTCTCTTTGCCTCCATCCAATACATATACATTGCTTAAGGTTCTAATTTATTTCACAATTATTTTACCTGAATCTTCCTTCTTTACTTCATAACCATCTACATGAAATATAAAATCATATCCTTGGTCACACATTTGTTTAACATTTAAGAGCTTATGTTTAATACTAGCTACATAGAATACATTATGAGCTTTGGTCTATCCCTTGTGCAAAGAAATTGTCCCTTTTCCCATTATTCTTGTTGGTGCATTATTACCAAAAGTAACATTACCTCCTCTATCTTCATTCAGAGATACAAACTTGTTCTTGTCTATTATCATGTTCTTTGAACATCCACTATTAGGTGCCCTTGGTTTCCTTGATTTTGAGCATACCAAGAAAATCCAAATTCTTCTACATTCTTACGCTTCTTCTTCCATACCTCAATGAACTATTCTTTCCTGTCTTGCTTATAAGAACTTATCATCTTGCTTCTACACTCATTCTCTTTATGTCTAAATTTATTCATACATAGCACTCAATTTCATCCAATAGAGGAGAAAATGCATTGTTCTTTTTAACATTATTAACACATGAATTTCTAGATTTAGGCATTAAGAATTGAATAGATCTAACATTTATATTTCTGATATATCTACAGGATTAGCAATTTACGGCCTTGTGACCAAATTTATGACATGATAAATAGTAGCCATAAAAGAGATCTAGGTACCTTGGTGTGAAGAATATTCTTGAAGGGATTGATCTTTGAGACTTGCTTTGTTTGCTAGCTTGAGGAGGCTCAAGCTTCTGTTGATTATGTTGCACCGTAAGAAACCAATTTCCAGGCTATGTAGAAATTATGCTTAAGACATTAATGTTTATAATTATTGTCACTTGTTTGTCACTTAATTGTATGTTGTATTCTCAAATGAAGGACCTGAAAGACTTGGTTTTAAACCCTCAATACTTAGTGTGACATGAAAATCTTAGAATGCCATTTGATTGCTGAATATAAATGATGAATGAAGAAAGCTTGAAGAAGTCATAGATAATATGTTGTTTTACACATAATCTACTATTTGTGACACTTGGAAAAGTTAAAGATAATATGTTATCTTACATAGAAACTACTATCTGTAACTTAGAAGAATTGCAGAGGTGGGAACTTCAAGTATAGGAACGCTCTTTTAAGGGATTTTAACTTCATTTACATAAGCAAATAAAGACCTGCAACTTCATTACCATACTTAAAGGAAGAAAACATTTGATGACACATAACAGATAAGTCACAAAATCATACCCAACAATGTGTGGAAAACTTCTGATTCTTTCATTAATCAACAGTTGTATCAGGAATACAGTGACCTAGTCTCCAGGTTCTCCAAAATTCGAACCCCTTTTTTACCTATAATCTTGCCTCTTTATACATCATAGGATAGTTAATAACCACCCAAAATTGTCGAACTACCTAACTATCCTCTAACTGCTTTGAAGTAAAGATCATTACAAAATATTACATTTGAGGGTAAAAACACCTCATTCATTTCAAGAAAACAAGATAATAAGAAGCAATAGAAATCAGAGAATGATGGGAGATTGTTGCTCGTTGTTAGAATCTATAACTTGAGCCTATGGTTCTACTGATGTATCTTTGTGTTTCTCTATCATCCATTAATGGGGTATGGTGAGTGACGTGGGCAATTAACACATGAAAACTGTGGAAGATGTGGAATGAGCGACGTGGGGCGGAAAGCTTTGGGAGCTCACCATGGGAGTAAAGAATGTACGGGAGCTTCAATGAGGTTGAACCCCCGTAGTAATTTTAGGCCACACATTATGGTCAACCATGCTAACGTCATGGTCAGCTGCAGGGGTTAAGCTTTAATTAATCTTCATGCTCATTGCTTCCCCGAAGCACACCTCAATGTACTTATCAAGCTATCCCCGCCTCTTGAACCTGCATGACCTTTAGACAATGGTTTGATTTTTTTTTAGTTTTTATTTTATTTTTCTTTCATTTTTTGATAAAAATGAAAATGAAACTTGAATAACAATGGATGCTACAACATCTGGCTCCACCTGGGGATAGTGCTTTTGCCACAGAAGCACTAAGAACCATAGATCAGTGCCTTCACCTCGGGCATGGATTCCTATATTTCTTAACCAATTCAAATTACATGGCGTTTGTACACTGAATTCAATCCAGTACCTACAATGATAGGATGCTTATGCTTCAAAACTGGAAGTAATGCTTGAGGTACTTCCCATTGACAGACAATTGCAAAGATTCACCATCAAGATTCTCTAGGAATAATGCATTATTTGTCCTTGCTTCTATAATTCTAAATGGGCCATACCAGAGAGGATCAAACTTTCCATGTTTGCCCTTATCTTCTCTTCTAGTATCCCACCTTAATACTAGGTTTCCAACATTAAAATTAATCTCTCTGTCCTTTCTGTCAAAAATACTCTTCATCTTTGATTGATAAATGATCAAGTTGTCTATTACCTTATCCCTATTTTCACTCAACTCCACTACCTTATTCATTCTTCTTATCAGAGCATTGGGCTCTTCTTTTGCCTCCTAAATCTCTGCAATCACAGGCTTCACAAGTTGGCTTGGGAATAGGGCTTGAGTTCCATACACTAACTCAAAAGGTGATTTTCCTATGGACCTTCTTGTAGTCACTCTAGCAACCCATAGAGCAAACTTTAACTTAGAATCCCAGTCTTTCTGGTTCTCCGCAATAGTTTTCTTAAGGTTCTTCATCAAAGTTTTGTTAGTGGATTCAGCTAATCCATTTCCCTATGGATGATAAGCTGTTGAATGGGACAAAATAACATTATACTTTTGACAAAAATCAATAAACTTACTTGAATTGAAGACTTGAGCATTGTCTATTATGATTTTGACGGGGCATCCAAGTCTGTTGAACATGCCTTCCTCATATGTGTTGAGATCCTCATAGGACCAAGCCAAAACATCAGTGTAATGTTTGAAAAGCTTAATATATCTCTCCTTATAATTAAGTGAAACTTCCTTGAACAATTTGACCAGCTTGGGCTCCTTTTGCGTTCCAATATTGTGATCTTGAATCTATTCATCCTCTGAAAGGAAACCATCACATGTTCCTTCTTTAGAATAGGTTCCATCAAAGAAGCACTTCCACACCCCTTCTGTTTGCAACTCTGTATTTACACAAGCTGAAGTAAGCTGCCTTTGGTTATATTCAGCCAATTCTGCATTGTCATGCAGCATGAAGCAAGAAAAGTCATCTTTTTCTTGGCTATATACAAGTGAATTACTTGCTTCATTATTTGTGATTGTTCTAATAAATATTGTTTCATTGTACAACCTCCTTTCTTCCCCACCAAAAATTGGTATGACAACATAAGAAAAATCTAGTTTCAAAACACCACCCAATTTATCCCCTAATGACCTAGATAGTAACATTCCAAACCTAGCAGGGATATCTGCTACCACTACATACATAACCAAACTTTTGGCTGGAATCTGGGCTAGTGACACCACCATATCTTTAATGCCCCCTAGACACTTGACTTTATGTGAATCAAAAGAATACAAGTCTCTGTAAGGTTTAGTAACTTGTAGGTTTAGTTGTTTCATCACTGATAATGGCATAAGGTTATGTGAGGCTCCTGAATCAAACATACAATTGTATAAGAGTAAATCATGAACCAATAAAGAAATGTAGAAAGGAGGTGTTGAAGAATCTACCTCCTCCACATGTGAACCAAAAAACACTACTGGTTTATCTTCTTGCAAATTCACAATGTCATTTATATTCACATTCTGAGATGGATTGATAAACTCTGTAATTTCTCTTTGATACGATGGTGTTTTAACCAACTCTGTGAGGGGTACCTGAATTCTGGTCTTTTCTAACTCATTGGTGAAACTAAGCACATGGCTCTGTTTAGTATTCATTTCATTCTCATCTTCACTTTTCTTCATAACTAAAATCTCTTGTGGAATGGAAACAAATTTCTCTAAAGGAATTTTTTCACTTTTGTCTTGAGAAGACTCACCTTGAAGCATTTGAGTCTTGCTACTTGTATTATGTTGCTGCTTTCCTTTATTCAACTGTTTTACAGGCTGTGGTTCTTATGGAGTCGCCTTCTGTGAGGGAGTTGGAACTTGTTGCTCACCTTCATCTTTTTGACTTCTAGACCTTTTCCTTGATCCCAAGTCATATTACTTATGTAGTTCTACCTGCATAAAATCAGAAAACTGCTTCCAATACTCATCAATCTCATTATCATCATAAATGGCATCTGTTTCAGCATATTCATATTCTTCTCCCTCAACACCTAGTTCATTTTCATCTATTGCATACAATGCAGAAATCTGATCATCATGGTCCTTGGAATGTTCTGGTATTTCATCAAGATCTGCTTCTATATATAATGGTGCTTGAATCTAATCTTGATCTTTTCTCTCCTTCTGCAAAATTTGCAGAGGTTGTCTTCTATACTGAGGATTAAAGTTCTTGTTTTTTTGTGTTTGCCTCTGAGAATTCTTACTTTCTAACTCTAATTTAATAAATTTATTTGACAAAGTTTTAATTACATTACTCATATCCTCTAATGTTTGACTTTGAGAGGATTCAACTTTAGCCTTTCCCTTATCTTGGATAGGTTGTGTATCTGGTGTCTTACCTGCAGCCACCAGATTTGCTTCTATCTCTAATGCATCCGTTTGGATCTGGTCAAGGGTTGGGGATCTCCTCTCCCTCAATGTGAAGCCAAAATTTGACTCAAAAGCCCCCGCAAAAGTTATTTTTGCACCAGTAGGAGAGGACTTAATCTCCACTGGAAGACTATTGTATAATTTATTAAATCTTCTGACAAATTCAACTACAGTTTCATTAGATTTCTTCTTTATAGCATTAAACTCTGTGAGTGAATACCCATGGTCTCTTTTTTCTCCCCATCTCTGGGTGAACAGGCGCTCCATCTCTTCCCACGCTGTAATAGAGGTATTAGGGATCCCTTTAAAATATTTTCTTGCTTATCCATCCAAGGATTGGACAAAAAGTCTTAGAACAACATCCAAGTGTTCAACATTTAGGTTTTCTGTGAAATTACAAAATATTAATATATGATTCTCTGTTTTTTGTTCATCCTCCCCTATGAAACGAGGAAGAATCTTCAAGTATTCTTGTGGCATTTGATTCAACTGTTGTGGCAATTGAATAGGTGCATACCTATTCATAAAAAATGCAAGCGCTGCCATATTTGCTCCTGAATTTACTGAACCTTGATCACTAGCAAATGTGGAACCTGACTGAGGAGTAAATGGAGTGTGCAAAGGTGATAATGCAGTTATAGGTTCAGGCTGAATAACTATAGTAGATACTGAAAAAGAAACTGACTCTAAAGATTGTTCCTGACAGTTGAATTCTTGGAATGAATTGGATGTAGAAGGTGACTCTTGGTCAATAAAAGATGAATGTGAAAGATGTGATGAACTGTTGCCTAGTGCAAACAGTGTAGGAATTGGTATAAGTGGAGTTTTAGGCCTTCCAACCCTCTTGGAAACTATCCTCTCAGGATCTGAAAGGGCTTGAACTTTCTGTTGTGAGGTATCTAACCTTGTATAGGGTCTCTTTGGAGCTAGAGTTATTGCTTTTGTTCAAAACAGCCAAATATTTCCTCCTCACTGAACAACCAGAGGAAAATATTGAAAACCCAGGGAAAAGTGTTCTTGTCTTCTCTCCTCGGCAACAACGCCAATTAATGTTGTACCTTAAGAAACCAATTTCCTAGTTGTGTAGAAATTGTGCTTAAGACATTAATGGGTCTTCGTGTCTCATACAAACGCCAATCCCCGTCTAACTTTCTGATTTGTAGTTAATTTGTTGTTGATCCAAACGGCTCCTCTTCAATCACCTTGATCATTCTTCATATATTCAATCTCAATTGGTTTCAACATCTTATAAGTCTTTATTCTGCTACAACTCTATGTTTTGTTATAACTCCCTATTCTACTACAACTCCCTATTATGCAACAACTCTTAGTTTTTCTGCAACTCCTTGTTCTACTACAACTCCTTGTTATCCTTCTCCAAATAACACTCTTCATACAATTTATCCTTCAGTAGTCACACTAACTATCTACCTCCTTAATTTGTTTTACCATATATTTTTTATTAATATTAGTATTATTTGTTTTCTCCTACCCAACCTTTATAATGGTTTGGTACCCATAGTTTAAATCGACCCATGCTATTGTGTCTTGACTATGTCAAAATCTTTGACTCATTTTGATGATGAAACCAAATATACCTATGGCTTCCTTCAGTGCTTTATCCCATTCCACGGCGTCTTTTCATTTTTGTTGGTGCTTTCGAAAGGCATCAACAGAAGGGTTTTTTTTTGTAATTTCTTGAAGGTCTAAGGCTCAACCTTAGAAAATAGTGTTACAATGGTAATTTTCCCCTCAGGAAATGAATTCAAAATCAAACATAGTTCATTTAATAACCAACATAATTAAGCATATTTATAAAATAAATGACAACATGAATTGAGGCACTATGAATGACTCCTTTTATTGTAGGGGAGAAATTATTTCCCTTGCGAAGTTCATTTTTATATAGAAAGACACACAACCTATAGTGGTTGAGGCAATGGTAGATTAGGTTGGCATGAGTGAGCTTGGTGTCAAGTCCCCTATGGTTTTTGAACACTTGGTATGTTTTTGGTTGAAAGGACTCCCTTTTTACTACTTCCAATACATTTTTTACAATGTTTTCCAAAAATGTCCTATGGTCACTTTCAAATTGATCTATTTTGACGATGAACCCAAATTTTTTTGAGGCCTCCCTAAGTGTCACCTTACATCTATCCAACTGGGTGAGTCTACCTCACTATTTATGCCTTTTGAAGGCCTCGGTTGATCCAGGTGGATATTGGTGGCCACCTGCCAAGTCCACCTGGACCCCCACCTCAACATTTTTAGTTTCCTTAATTATAGTGCAGTTTACTATTTTTAGCAGTTTTTCGGGTCCTGAACTTCCGGAGCCGTTTTGAGGCCCTAAACGACGTTTTTTGGGAAATCTTGCTCTACGAATTTTTGATAAAAAATCGTATTTCCCGTCGTAGTCCTCGGAGAGATCTTTCAAACGGGCTATCATGCGCGTCAAACGGAGATCGTATGCCAAAGTTACGACCCCGGGAAGTTGATGTACCAATTTACCCAAAACGGGGCCCATAGTTTGGCGTTTCATCTTCTAGGGTTAGGTTTTGGAATGTGAAGGGTTTTTCCATTATTTCTCAACAATAAATAGGCCTTCGAGCCTCATTGTAACACAGTTCAGAGGCATGTAGCCACACATCTCTTCTCAGAGATAAGCTACCATCGCCCTAGCTGGTTTATTTCTATTTCCGGTTGTAAGCATATTTCAGTATTTTCCATTAATGAAATGAAGTATTATTTCCGCTGCATCTTTGTGTATATGGTTATCTCTGTATTTTATCGTGTTCCTGTTTAAATCCAGATCATCGGTATAACATCCCTTCTCAATGTAACAAAGGTTAATAAGTTCAATGTTCCAATACGTAGGTATAATCATGTGCTCAAGTGATGATCTCAAAATTAAACACAACTCATCCAAACTCCAAATTGATTCAGTGTAACATTCAAAAGAGAAGATAATATGAATGGAGGTAGTGTTAATGGCTCTCGAGATTGCATGGATGGTCAATTCTCCTTCTTGAAGTTCCTCTTTACTAAGAAATATGTGCAACCTATGGATTTTGAGAGTACGATAGATGAGGTTGGCAAGAGTACATTTGATGTTGGGTACGCCATGGTTTATGAAAACTTGGTATATTCTTGGCTCTTGAACTTGCTAGATATTTGTTATCGAGAAATCTAGTGTCCACTCAGAGCTGCTAGTCCCACTAAGACTGGTAGCTATCTTAGAAACAAACAAACTAAAACTACTTTCGTTTTCCTTTATGAGAAGTAGATAAGAGAGGAACAAAGGACACCAACCTCAGTCTTGCGCTTGGTTCCTTGCTTGGTTCCTCTCCTTTCTGATAGATCTTTATTGCTTCTCCTTTGTCTACCCAGCTTCAAAGAGCACATGTGGGATCAAAGCAGCATAATACTATTGAAGAAAAGAGATCTACAGTCATAAACAATACAGGACCAGATATATATTGACCACACAAATGCATATATCATCAAACATACAAGAATGTGGAGGAAAACTTGAATAGCTTTATTAATATCAAGAATAGCAAAGAGGATTACAACCAATTGTTCTAACCCAACGTCATCCTCTCAGCATGAAATCCCTTCTTCACCTCATGAAAAGCTTAGATCACCCAACACTATGATGTTGCACCAAGAAACCAACAACACTTCCTTACAAGATACAAGATTCCAGCCTCTGGATCTCTTTGATGAGGGATCCATATATAGATGATTGTAGGGGGGTGAGTCAGCTTCTGGGATTTTGATTAGTGTCCTCTCTCTGATAGTTCTTGATTCCACTTGGAGATTGATGATCTTTTACTCATCCCTGGGTGAATTCAAAGAGGCAAGTGTCACAGGAGAAGTTTCTGGAAGATTCCATCCACCTTGCAAATTGTCTCTACCATTTGTCTACTCTCGCCCATCACACCCTACATAAGGGGATTCCAGTATGCATTGCACCTTTTACACTGAGTAGGTGAGATGCATCGCACCCTCGGCACTGGGCAGTCTGTATGGTCCAGTTTTGACCAGTTCTGAGCAGTTTTCTGTGGAGAAGTTCTGGGAGATGATGTAATCAGTTGACCTTGTTCCTTTAGGGCATGAAGCAACACTTTTAGGGACTTAGGAGCCTTTGGTTTATGGACATGTATGATTGGGGTTGCAGTGCCCAAAAATGTCTATAACAGTTGCCCCACTAAAGCATGAGGTCGTTAATCTTTTGATGTCGGGTGAAATGCTTTATCATGAGGATCCGAAGTTTGTTCGAGCTGGAAGGCGACCTGTAATACATTATCTTCATAATATTTTTCATGATATAGCTGAGGCGGGCATTCCCATGCTCAGATTTATAAATTCATTTTCATGTACATAGGACAAACAACCGTCTATGTAGCAAATTGATGATTCAGACGGAGTCATCATCCTTTGATTCAGATGATCATCTGTTCGGCAGTGATGTACATTTGATGTCTTTATATTCCTGAATATATTGTAGCTCGGATGGATGAAACTAGATCTGGGGTCTTCAAAACTCGTTCAATCTTCACTCGGAGTACAAGTCGATCCATGTGAAGGATGTTCTGGAGTCAAACATGGAAAGACATCACTTAATTACTAGCCAATGATGTAAGCTGTTAACAGGCGCGAGAGGAATCACCGATAATGATGATGACCCTCAAGGTATTGCAGTACAATTCGCGTGGTGTGAAAAAGGGACTTGGCGTCGAACACTACGCAAAATCTTTCGGTTGAAGGCCATTGATGTAAACCTGTCGCCGGAAGTGAGAAACTTGCCATTGAGGCATGCAATCTTCAAAGTACTGAAAGGGTTGTTCCTAGGTCGACTTCTTGGATAATGAGCTGATCTCGACAAGAAACGACCCGTCGTAGGAGGGCCTTAATGAATCCCACATCTACGACACGAAACGGAGCAAATGATTTTGGAGGTGAAAACGATCTGATGATACAAGGTTCAGGGTGGCGGTCATGAAAGAATGGAGCATGAATGTATTGCAGCGGATGAGACACAGGTGAATCCTCTGAGTGACTTCTCTTGAACATACCGGTGACACTAACATGGATTGGTAGCGTTAACCCCAAAGATGGATGGTGCGACGGACCAATGGTGATATGACCGGTGAATGGAATAACCCAACTCGACTCGGACGTGGAGTGAAAGTGTCATGTTCAAGAGCGACTTGCTACCAATAAAGTTTCTTCAAGTTTTCTTCCCAATTTTTCCCCAGTCATTGCTGACCAGTACCTCATTATTTTTATCAAGCTTGAGGAGGATAACATATGCTTGTTCTATAATTCACCCTTCGGGTGAACCCGTCGCTATGTTTTAACAAGCCTAGCGACAGTGAAACTCATTCTTGTCTATACGACAAGTTTGTCGCTATTGATTTTAACGAGTTTAACGACAATGATAACTCGATCCTTTTTCAATTTTAGAGAGTTTGAAAAGGGGCGGAAAGGAAACTCTCATGATCCTTTTTCGTCATATAATCCCTTAAGTCTGAAAAAAGTATAAAATAATATGAAAGGGATGAATTTTCAATAGTTTTAACGAGCCGAACAAGACAAGCGCTCGATCTTTTTGTGTAATAATCCCTCAGGTCCAAAAAGATTAAAATCTAGAGGAGGGATAGCACTTACGGTAGCTTTAACGAGCTGGAGAGGCCAATCGCTCGGTAATCTTTTCATATTTTACGAGTCAGGTGAAAAGAGCTTAAAGGAGACTCGTTTTTTGAGGAACGAGTGATAATTTCGGGTAGCAGTTAATTCCAGGTAAGGTTTGGAATTTTCCAATCACGGCAGTGTCACAAGGATGGCTAACAGAATCACTCGTCACAGATGTTCCTCAAAAAGGGGTAAACAATCAAATGGAGGCGTATGATCGGCCAAACAGAGTAGAGGTGATGATGAGAACACGACTAAGGCTCAAAAGCTAATGATAATGCATTCACAATGGTTATTTACTGGAAATTGGTTCATTTTTTAATGAGCTTAAACTCTGGGGGAAACATTTGCTCATTGCTTAGGTTTAATTTTTAATGAGCTTGAACTTCACATAAAAATTGTTCGTGCTAGTCATATAATAAGGATATCTCATCGATAGATTCCATTTTTATGGAGCTTGCACCTTTCGAAGCTTTGCTCCGTATCCTTTCTTTATGCAAGCTAGGAACAACCAATCCTACGAGTTTAAAGGGTTTGAGAATCTACAAACTAAGAAAATAAATGGTCGCTCTTCGCTTTCATGCAAAACGTTTTGCATGCCCCCGGGTATAGTGAAAAATTTCCAAGCTACCATTTAGAAGTTCTCACATTTGCAAGATAGTTTCCATCCACATAGCAGATAGAAATGCTTCTTGGCTTAGTCCATTTGGACAAAGGTGATTCTAACTCCAACCACCTAACCTTGACGAGGGAATCTTATTCCGGTCTAATCCCATTTTCCTATATGGATGGGTGTCGGACCAGTCATTTTCCTTCGCGGAAACCTACTCTATACCTAGAGTTTCCCTGCCGGAGCAGGGCAAGGTGCATGCCCCCTGGGTTTCAGTCATGTCCTCTCGAATTACTCGCGTTATTCAGGTGGACGGATTGGAGGTTGATGAGACATTCCTTGTGTGAAAATACCGTTTAAGGATGGCATTTGAATATTAGCTATGTGTGAGCTGGGAAATGAAAGCTGGTCTACGAGCTAGACCACTCGGCCTTCATGCGGAAAACACATTACTCTAAAGAGTGAGGAGACAATGGCACCCATGCTATAAATAGAGTCACGCCCAAGGAGTAGATTATAATCTAGAGGTCCTTGGACTACCATTACGTTCATATAAACGATTTTCCTTCTCAACATTATGGGCACATTGGGAAGGATCCCTAACGGTCGACTGGTTCCTTTGTCAAAGCCTGCCAGATTTCTCATCTCAGGCATAAGCGATGGCGAACCAAGCGCTTTCCAAGCAGTTGAGGAAAGGATACTCACAGAAGCCCCTTCATCTATGATAGTGCTGGCCATGACCATTCTGTATGCTTGTACAATGATTCAGAATGGAACATTAGACAGTAGACGGGGTCTGCCTAGTAGATTCCAATCGAAGGAAATGACTAGGTTGTTTGGAGGTGGGACCGAATAGACGGCCGGATATGACTCTGACGAAATTCCTTCCCACGGTAAAGGAACGGGTAGATTGCCCCCATGTTCATTGGAGTCTATGTTTACTAAAAGAATTTGAACAGTGTCATTCTCATTCTCTTCAGTGACTGTATCATCTGAGATGGACCTTTTGAAGGCAAGACTGGGTCAACTGCCGCCTCAACCTTTTGACTTTCATCTGGTGTGGATTCAGAGGGTTTATCTTCAATGATAGACGCTTCAACCGACCACAATGGCATGTCAGTCGGATTTTCAACCAGTGATGGACTCGGCAAGAGTTTCTTATATCCAAGAGGAAGCCATAGCGGTGAAGCCGGATGGTTATCCAAAACTCTTTTAGCTTTGTCTAGGAAGGGACAATAGTGGATGACGTGATCGCCTTCACGCAGTTGACAAGGAAATTTATATTTCCTTTTCTGTTTAGATACTTCGCTTTCACTAGTTGACGGTGTACTTTCAACACGATCAGAGGTTGATGACATCGGATTGTGCAAACGAGGAGACCAGTCCCTTACGATTCGAGGGATGCAAGGACAATCTCGATGATACTGGTCTTCTTTGCAAATGACACATGGAGATTTAGGCTTGGACAGTGCGGTGCGTGGATTTTCGCTAGACGATGCACGGTTGCCCCTTTTTGCCTTTGGCTCCTTATTCTTCTTTTCCTTCTTCTCCTTCCCTTTCTTGTCCTTCTTAGTTACTTGATTTTCAGCTTTACCAGCTTCATCAAGCGAAGAGGAAGGAGGAGAGGGAGAAATAGACGAAGTAGAAGGTTGGGGGGTAACTCTAGTATCATCTAGTTGCTAACTTGATTGTTCAGGAATCACGGTGTTCTGAACGACAGAGGTAGAGAAGAGCCATATGGGCAAGCCAATCGTCAATCCTGGAAGTGACAATGTGCCATATGAGGTGCACCAACATCTCCCCAAGAGGAGAAGGGACTAGGATTTCCTCCAAGGGGAAATCCTTGGTTGGTGGACTCCATTTTCCTCAACCTAAAGACCAACGTGGGAAAAATGATATTATTCCGATTAAAATAAATTTTAGACGCTTTGACACAACTTGTTTTTTCAATTTTTAAGAGTCGAGAAAAAAAAAAGATGACTCTAGTCGCCTTTGATTTTTAATGAGCCTAAAGTGACAAGTGGTCAGATGGACCTTTTCGTTTAAGGAGTCTGAAAAGGAACGAAAGAGACTACTTTGAAAATCTAGACAAAGGGATTACCAAACCAATCGCAAAACTGCAGAATACTTTTTACGGTACGACAGTCAATCTTCCCGAATGTTGTGTTCAGTGCATTGCGATCGATAGGGCGGCAGACACGACTTCCTAAGGATAAAGGATATAGCCTATTGTGGTCTCCCAATATATACTCGACGGTACATGGGAGAACAAGTCCGTACTGGAACTTGTCGTCTCAAAGAGGAGGAATCACCCAACCAGCAATGAAAGTGATAGTTACCAGGCTTTACGACGCCGGAATAAGTCTCTAGCCTAGACTTCTAGATGTTGTGCGTTAGGTTCCAAAGCGTTTTTATGTTCATTGAATTTATTTTACAGTTGAACTTGCTTAAGAAATTTGCCTTTCAGGTTCACCGCGTGATGTAGATATAAAATTCCTAAAATGCAGTCTAAGATGATAAACAATTGTTTAATCTTCTTTTGCAATGAAAATCCTAGCTACTAAGGAAAGAGAAACGAGATTCTTTCAACATAGAGCATAGAGCACACACTAGATGCAATGTCCTAAATCAAACCAACAAGCAGTCTAAATGCAAATGCACATGCATATATTTGTTTTCAGCCTTCGTAATGTGTGAATGACAAGAAGAATGCTAAGTACAAATCTGAATTATCTTTTCAAAGCGACAGTACTAACAATTTTTCTTCAAAATACGAAAGGAAGATAACGACGACACTTTGCGATTTTGAATTGAAAAACTACTTTCGACCCTTGAAAAACCACTAATTCAAATCAAATACAAGAGTAACAGTATAATTGACCATCAAGAATAATAGGATTCTCTTCTATGACTGAAAACGACACTTGCGACACTTCCAAATCAAGAAACGACAGTCTGATTACGCTACGTCTTTGTAAAAGAGAACTGAAAATGGCACATAATACACAAAAAACATTTACAGTTCTTTGCACAATGGAGGCAGAATGATGGAAAGGAAGGGGGTTTCCACAGAGGTATACTGATCACATACATCAAAACTCCTTAATAGAGCTGAAGAGAGTGAAGAAAAACCAAAGTCTGAAGGCAAAATTAACCTTTTCGAACCATCACACCTGTTACACAGGGAATTCAGTATGCATCCCACCTACTGCACATGGGAGGTGAGATGCATACAGACTTCCTTGAAGAGAAGGTGCGATGGTACCAGTGCGAGACTTTTACTTGGTCTTTGGTCACAGTTTGCAGCTCAGTTCAGGGATTTAGGCCGAGCAAGTGATGTTCAGTAAATATAAATCACAGGGGTTGATCTAATGAGGTTACTAGAGCCAGCACTAGGGCAATCAGAATGTTTGCAAATCGATTGTTCAGTTTATAACCAAAACCCGGAGATTGATTGAAGCAGCATTGATCTACTTTGCACTTGCATAGCAAATGTAGTTCGAAGGCTAGCTGGCTTGACTTCAGGCTCCGTCTGTAAGTTTATAAAACAAACAAATATAGACAAGCAAATAATATATTCGCTCCCCAGCGGATTTGCCATTTTGTTATTGGGAAATCTAGTGTCCACTCTGAGCTGCTAGTCCCACTAAGACTGGTAGCTATCTTAGAAACAAACAAACTAAAACTACTTTTGTTTTCCTTTATGAGAAGTAGATAAGAGGGGAACAAAGGACACCAACCTCAGTCTTGCGCTTGGTTCCTTGCTTGGTTCCTCTCCTTTCTGATAGATCTTTGCCGCTTCTCCTTCATCTACCCAGCTTCAAAGAGCACATGTGGGATCAAAGCAGCATAATACTATCGAAGAACATAGATCTACAGTCATAAACAATACAGGACCAGATATATATTGACCACACAAATGCATATATCATCAAACATACAAGAATGTGGAGGAAAACTTGAATAGCTTTATAAATTCAAGAATAGCAAAGAGGATTACAACCATATTCTAACCCAACTCGTCCTCTCAGCATAAATCCCTTCCTTCAACCTCATGAAAAAGCTTAGATCACAACACTATGATGTTGCACCAGGAAACCAACACACTTCCTTACAAGATACAAGATCCAACCTCTGGATCTCTGTGATGAGGGATCATATAAAGATGATTGTAGGGGGTGAGTCAGCCTTCTGGGATTTTGATTAGTGTCCTCTCTCTGATAGTTCTTGATTCCACTTGGAGATTGATGATCTCTTACTCATCCCTGGGCAAATTCAGAGAGGCAAGTGTCACAGGAGAAGTTTCTGGAAGATTCCATGATGATCCACTTTGCAAACTGTCTCTGCCATTTGTCTACTCTCTCCCATCGCACCCTACATAAGGGAATTCCAGTATGCATCGCACCTTTTACACTGAGTAGGTGAGATGCATCGCACCCTCTGCACTGGGCAGTCTGTATGGTCCAGTTTTGATCAGTTCTGAGCAGTTTTCTATGGAGAAGTTCTAGGAGATGATGTAATCAGCTGACCTTGTTCCTTTAGGGCATGAAGCAACACTTTTAGGGACTTAGGAGCCCTTGTTTTATGGACATGTATGATTGGGGTTGCACTGCCCAAAAATGTCTATAACAATATTGGATACCTTTTATCAATGGGATCAAATCATATCAAAGATAAATAAAACACTACACCTAAGAGAGAGATCGAAGAACACAATTGTGAGCATAGAATAGGAAGACACAATTATAAATATGCAAAGGTTTCCATGGATTTTAGGAGATATAAATGCCTTCAAAATATTTGGCAAAGGAGCATATTATCCAAATGATGGTCGTAAATCACTTTCATGCACTACTCCAAAGATGTTTTCTATCATACATGACATACATTTTCAATTCTATAAAAATCTAGAAAGAGCACATTAGTGTTTGATTAACACTCATCATTGTACCAACACATTCAAATTCTCCACAATAGTTTTGAACTGAGAAGATTGTAATAAGTTGTCTATCAGAAGAATATTCATAACCATCCTCCACCATTTGATGTGCATGACATATGAGATCTATATCAATTTTTTGGAGAAATTTGGACACCTTGTTAGAACTAGATGTGTAAGAAACACTTCTATCATTTGAGACCCATCCTTGAATTCCATTGCAAGGGTTTGGCCAAAGAATATTGGATAACAACCTTGTATCTAGTACCTCTCTAGGTTGAGGTATATTCTTTATTTGTTCCAAATTGGTTAGTTTAGGTGAAATACCACCATGCATGCATAGGATATTTCCATCTATAAGAGCAACAATAAGTAGGAAATTGAAACATTTTGTAAAACAAATTCCATAGTCTAACATTGAATCTATGCTTACACTCATGATAAAATCCTTATATATATATATCTATATATATATATATATATATATATATATATATATATATATATTATATATATATATATGTATATATATATATATTATATTATATATATATATAATATATATATATATATATATATATATATATATATTACAAACATGAATATGAATGCAAGAACTAAAGGTACCTAGGCTCCTTCCATAAATTTAATGAGACATGAGAGAGGCTAAAAAGGATAGGGACTCAATTGATCCAAGGCAGAGGATAACGAAATGAAAAAGGTACTAGTGAGGAACTTTTGTGTTACTAGTGACATGAGAAAAGCAATCTTGATTGATAATGGTGAGAAGTGCCCCTTTGTTGAAATCCACTACAATGATCATATCATAGCTCTAATCAATGACAACTCTTCCTTTGACATTAATGACAACATATATTGAATAGGTTTAGCCACTTTAATCTTCTGCTCCCAGACATATATAGGGGACCCAATGACTCAAATGCTTCAGGACTTGGAGACAATACCAAAGATGCCATCTAAAGGAATCCAAAGATGCTTGAAACATAATGGAAGAGGGTCATTATATATTAGTTCATGAAGTTATAAAACAATGGGCTTATGGTCTGAGCTTCCCCAAGCCAATTCTTCAGAGGACAAAGAGAAATATTCAACCAGAAATTCACTAGTTACTAAAAACCTATCTAGCCTTGCCATCACATTCTCCATCCAACTCTTTGGTTGCTCTATGTGATTTTTTATTTTTTTTTCAAGTTTTATATTAGCAAGCCCACATGCATTATTAGATATTTTATATGTTCTCTAGATGGATCTCTAACTTGTGATCCACCTATTTTATCCCATGGATGCAAAATTGTATTAAAATCACTCCCAAAAAATGATAAAGGAGGATTAAGTTATATCACCCATACTATGAAAAAAATCCAAAAAAATAATTTGACTTCATCACTTAGTTATGGATCTTATACACCCCCTTTGGGGAGGAACCATGCCTATCTATTTCTTTGCACTTCTAGTGACTTTAATCATTGATTCCTTGATTGA
Source organism: Pinus taeda (assembly GCA_000404065.3). Lineage (NCBI taxonomy): Eukaryota > Viridiplantae > Streptophyta > Pinopsida > Pinales > Pinaceae > Pinus > Pinus taeda. The sequence continues at coordinate 59,933 of APFE030396111.1, read as the reverse complement.
TATTAAGTCTCTGACTCTATATCCTTATCATCGTGCTTATAGTGACTATCTTTTTTTAATTTTTTTCATTCTTTCTTGTGTGGCCTTTCCATAGGAATATCACAAACAATATCACTTCTAGAGAGCTCATGGTCTGATGGAACATAGTAGAGAGGATTTATGGAGGTATTTGGGAAGAGAAGGGCTTCTCCTTCTCTGGGTTCTTATTCATTTAGAATTTGTATAGGGATTAAGAAATATTCAAGTGGAGGCATACCTTCTTCTTCCTTTTTCTATCTAGGGAAGCTTCCTTCTCATTAATATTTTCAAAATTTTTTTAATTTTCCTCTACATTCTCTCATCCATTTATGACTTCAAGCCAATTGTTGATAGATCTTTTACAACCCACTTTTAGATTCAATGAATATCAATTCCTTGAAGCACATCGAGGGGGAAGTGATACCTTACGACCAATCAAATTCTTAGGGGCATGAGGGAGAATTTGTGGCTTTTAAGGACCTCTTCTTCTCTTGGCATTCTGCTAGCTATCTACTTTTTACTTTTGGGAGGAAGCATATGAATATTTTGGAAAATTTATGGAAAAATGACCATATTCATGAAAGACCTCGCATTTGAAGGGAAGTTGGTCATAATCAACTTCCTAAAGGAAGGTATAGTTATCTAAAGATAGTTGTATTTCTTATGGGAGGGCTTTCTCCAAATCAAATTCAACACAAATATGGGTACACGTAAACATCCATCCTTGAGTTCTTCTCTATCTATATACTTTCCCAGGGCATTGCCAATATTTTTGAATGTTTCATCATCCCAGTAATGGAGGGGGGATGTGGGGTAGTTTTACCCACACGGGGACAACATAAGGAACACCATTTTCAAGGTGGAAATCTAGACTCAATCTATCTGTATATAATCGTCGAACTCCCATAAAATAAGGACAACATTTGAATATCAAGTCTCTGTCAGATTTATCTTCAAAATAAAAGGTAAAAAAGACCCTTCCACAAAAGGAGGCTAAGGATTTTCCTTTAATCAAAGGTCTTTAGTTATTGTCCAATGAAAAATTCAAGGATTTAGGGGAGGGTCAAATCCTTGTGAATTGGCCCAATAGATCTCGATCCACCAACCAAAGCACCAAAGTGCACAATTTTGCAACATTCACCATGAATTTTGGAATTTCTTCAATCTTCTTCACGAATTTGGTAGGCCACTACCTTGAAATTTTGGACCACATCAATATAAAAGAAATAAACACATTGATATCAAGGCAGTGAAAATATTTTGCAATCATTACACTAGATTATAATTTAAATAATAAGAAAAAAGAAATTTCAATTAAATAATAAAAACAAAGGAAATTTTGATTATCATTAAAAGAGAGGTAAAATGCATATATATTATAGTTTTTAGTAAACCTAATATCTACAAACTTCAATATATATATATATATATAGGATGAAGATGGACTCTGTGGAGTTATCCTAGGTCTGAGCGGCGGACTGGCGGACCGGTGACCTGCGCGCCCTAGACTCCTGACCCCGTCCCTGCGCTCCTGCGCCTGGCAGCGCTGCTGCTGCTGGGCTGCGCTCTCCCTCTGCTTCCCTCCCCTTCTCTGCTCCCGGGCCTCCTGCCCTCCCCCTGCTCCAGGGTATCCCCTCGGCTTCCTTCGCGCGATCCCTCCCCTGACCTGATCTCCCAATCGAAGAATCTGATCCTCTGCTCCAGGATCCAGAAGATCATGAGAAGATCTTTGCCTCCCTCATTCCTGAGCATGCGGCGGGGAAGATACGACCATCAACATCCAAGTTTATCAAGAAGTTAGACGAAATACCAGAAGTATCTCTCCCTCCGTCCCTTCCAAGGAGAGCAACAATCTCGTTAGCAGAAAGAGGCCTGGTCGAACAGTTCACGGGCCTATGGCCCTCACCAAGATCTGTCCAGCATTGGGTCGAGCGAAACTGGAACTCGATAGTGCAAGGGAAAATAGCAATCCGGTTTTGCAGCAGAGGATTTTATACCTTTCTTTTTGAATCAACGGAAGACAGGAACCTGATCTTCAAGAATGGCCCCTATTTCATGGATTCCCGAGGCCTCTACCTAAACAGATGGACTCCAGACTTCGACCCAGAAATGGACGTTCCCAATGCGGTCCCTGTTTGGGTTCGCCTCCCCCACTTGCCGCTGCACTGCTGGGGGGATGAATCTGTCAAAGCTATAGGCAACGCAGTCGGAAAATACATAGACAGATCTGAACCAAAAGAAAACATGCATGCATGCGCAAGAATCTGCGTGGAAGTGGATCTGGGCAAAGGACTTCCGGAAGAAATCAAACTCAAAGTCGACCAATGGACGCACATCCAGCAAGTGGACTACGAGCAGCTTCCCTTCAAGTGCAAGGTATGTCATGAATATGGGCACTTCGCTAATAGATGTAGCAAATCTAAAAATAATGTTCCTGAAGGCAACAACGAAACCCCCGAGGAAACTTGGGAGCAAGTAAGAAATAAAAAACCAAACCCCCCTCATGGTCCAAACTCTAAAGTCTCCCTTGATACCCCCCCCTTGCATTCTCAACCCTCTGGCCCTATTCCCTCCTTTCCCTCCTCCTCCAATCCTTTTGAAAACCTGTCCGCAGAGGACCCCCCATCCCCTCCTCCTTCCCCCAGAGGTACTGCCATCATCATCTCCTCCCCTATCTCCATTCCTCAGTCCTCCCCACCCCCAACAGTGGAGAGAATCTTAACCCGAAATAAATCTAAGGAAAACAACCTCTCCATTGATCCCCCCAGGAAAGTTGGCAGGAATTCTAATAAAGAAATTAGAGATGAAAACGCAGCAAAAGAAATGGCCACAGGAACGCAACAACCAATGGATACATTCCTAGAAAAAACAAAAGGAAGCGGAGAAAAAATGAAGGAGAAAAGCGGGGCTCACAACAAACAAGGTAAATGATGATTTTGGTCTCCTGGAATTGTAGGGGGATGGGCTCCTCCCTAAAAAAAAATGCAGTCCGGGACCTCCTCAAATCTGAACAACCAGACCTTCTCCTACTTCAAGAGACCAAAATCACAGAACAAGAATTCCAAAATCACATAAAAAAAGCAAAATATATGCAGGTGTATCGACAAGCGCAGCAGGCGCCTCAGGAGGCATAGGAACACTATGGACAAAAACATATGGGAACTCAAGGAGAAAAAGGCCTACAGCTGGTGGGTAAGAACAGATATCCGGGACAAAGCCACAAAAGAGGATTACACCATTTACAATATTTACGCCCCAAACCATTACAGGGACAAAGCTTCTTGCTGGGACACAATCACTTCAGATCTCATGACAGTTCAGGGAAGGAATATTTTCCTCGGAGGGGACCTAAACCTCATAAGGAATGCAGATGAGAAGTTGGGAGGAAACTTCTATGCTAACCCATCAAGAGACTCCCTCGAAGCAATAATTCAAACTCATAACCTAGTAGACATCCCTCCACTCAATGGGAGATTCACGTGGAGCAACAAACGAATTGGCAACAGCAATATAAAGGAGAGACTTGAACGAATCCTAGTACAAGAAAGAATAGTGGCCAGATTCTCAAATACTCAAAGCAAAATCATACTGGGTTATTTCTCAGATCACAAACCAGTGGCTCTGATTTTAAACAAAGGAAAAAACATGGGGCCTCTCCCCTTCAAATATAACAAGGCCTGGGACAACAAAGAGGAATTCAAAGCCTTGGTTAAGGAACAATGGGAAAAAGAGGTTATTGGTTCGCCACACTTCATATGGGAATCCAAGATCAAAAATCTCAGGAATGTCATTAAACGTTGGGCAAAAAACTATGCGGTAGAGGAATCTAAAAAAAGAGTTGCCTTTCAAACTCAGCTAGAACAGTGGAACCAGGACAAGGAGGGCACCCAATTCACAGAAGAAGATCAGGCCAAAGAGAATGAGATGTACAGGGACCTGTACAAATAGCATAGGGAGGAGGAAGAAGAGCTGAGACAAAAATCTCGCTGCCTCTGGCTCAAAGCCGGCGACAAAAACACCTCTTTTTTTCACAATAGTTTAAAAATCAGGCGTGCAACAAATCACATAAAGAGAATAATGATAGAGGGGAGAGAAATAAGAGACCAAGAGGAAATTAAAGAGGCTGCGTTCAACCACTTCAGCGCTCTCCTAACAGCAGATCCTCAGCCCGTCGATAGTGTGGATTTTCTCAGCTCAATTGAAAATAAAATAACAGCTGATCAAAACAACGAGCTGGACAAAGAGGTTACAATAGAGGAAATTGAGTGGTCGATCTTCAGTATGGCTTAGGACAAGGCCCCGGGCCCAGATGGATTCACAGTGGCATTCTACATAACCCATTGGGAAATCATCAAGAAAGACTTCGTAAGAATGGTAAAGAATTTCTTCTCTAAGAGCAAATTGGGGAACAGCATCAAATCCTCCCATTTAGCTCTCATCCCCAAGGACCCCAATCCTCAATCCTTCGATCGATTCCGGCCAATCTCCCTATGCAATATCTCCTATAAGATCATCACCAAAATTCTAGCTAACAGGATTAAAAAGCTCCTTCCCTCCCTCATCTCTGAGAACCAAGGAGGCTTCGTTCCCAAAAGACACATCACAGATAATGTGATCCTCATCCAAGAGGCAATTCACAGCAGTATCAATAGAAAGGAAAAGGAGATGATTATCAAATTAGACATGGCCAACGCATTTGATAGAGTCAATCATCAATTCCTTAAGGCGGTCCTCGAAAAATTCGGGGTCTCCAGCATCTTCATTAGTAGGATCATGGAATGCATATCCCTGCCTTGGACAGCTCCACTGATCAACAGCAGACCAAGTAATTTTTTCAGAAGTTCGAGGGGGTTGAGACAAGGCTGCCCTCTCTCCCCATTTCTCTACATCATTATGGCCGAAAATTTAAGCATACACCTGGAAAAGCTGCGCAGGCAAAAAGAAATTACAAGCATCAGCATAGCACGTGGAATCAAGGAGATAAACCACTCCCTCTTCGCAGACGACACCCTCCTAATAGGAGGAGGCTCCAGTCTCATGGCTAGAAGGTTCAAGAAAACGCTAGACCTCTTTCTACAAGTGTTTGGGGGAAAGCTCAATAATAATAAGTGCATGCTATACACCTGGAACGTCCCCAGGCACATCACTCAGAGAATTTCCATAATCTTGGACATCCCTGCACAAAGGAATTGGAGTCATTTCATGTACCTGGGATTACCTTTAGCCAAGGACTCAATCAAGACCGAAATCTGGGTGAAAGTAATCGAGAAGCTGAGAGGCAAACTTCAAAGCTGGGAGAACAACTCTAATAAAAGCCATCCTATCAGCCCTCCCTATCTATCAGTTCGCCATCACTCTCGCCCCAGCCAGCATTCATAAGAACATGGAATTAATTCTTAGAAGCTTCTTGTGGCAAGGAGGAAGGCAGGACTCCAAAAAATTCAGCCTTGTTAAATGGGACCAGGTAACCTTACCATTTGAAAAAGGAGGGATAGGAATAAGAATCCCAAGATTAGCCAATATGGCCATGGGATTTAAGCTAATATGGAGAATTCTCAGTGAAAAAGGAGCCTGGTGGACAGAAGCAATCAAGCGAAAATACCTGAATGGGATCAACTCCAACATCCTTGTGGATCCAATTGCTGACAGACAGTGCACACCTGTTTGGAAACTCATAAAAAAAACTCTCCCGCTCCTCAAAGGCTACATTTCAAGAGCCCCGGGCAATGGAAGTGGCATTAATATATGGACTGAACGTATAATGGGCAAGGAAGCAAGGGATACTCTCCCAAATCTCAAACCTTTACACTTGTGGATGGAAGCAAAAAAGTTAAAGTCCCTTTATGACATTTCCATTTGGGAACAAAATCGGTGGTTGGGTTGGAAACACCTCCGCCTCCCCTATAATCTCAGAGAGCAGTGGGCTGACCTCAAGCTTTCCCTCACAGGTTCAGCCCCTCTCAACAGACTGTCCGAAGATAGATATATGTGGGACCCCAATGGTGGTAGCTACACTGTCAAAGAAGGGTATAAAATCCTCCAAAACGCCTCAGCCATAAACAATTGGCCTCTTCACAAAGTTGTTTGGAACCCTGAATGTCTTCCAAAGGTCAAGTTTTTTAACTGGACCCTTCTGAAAAGCAAAATCCTTACAGCGGAAAATTTAAGGAAGAGGGGCATCCTAGGCCCCTCAATTTGCTGCCTTTGTAGAGAAGCGGAAGAAAGCAGCAATCATCTCTTCCTTGAATGTACCTTTGCCCGAAAATGCTGGAAGCTTATAACTAGCCCTTTAAGCATTGGAGACCTGCCCAACCAGATCTCCCTCCTACAAAAAAACTGGGGGAACAGCTATCCCTACCCCAAGAAAAACAAAACCTTGGCCAAGAGACTGTGGAACAGCATCCCTCCAAACCTTTGTTGGCAAATCTGGATTGCCAGAAACAAATGTATCTTCAACAACAAGAAGCCCAGTATCCCCTGTACTCTCGCCAAAACTACTGTCCTCATCTCTGAAACTCTCAGTGCTAATGGAATAGCCCAATCAGACCAGGAAATAGGGAACCCAAAGGAAATGGAATGGATAGCCAAATTCAACTATGAATCAAGGAGCCATAAAACAATAAGCACAGGCCAGAAAAAGATAGATTGGAAGTTGAGAGGCCTGGAGGAAGAAATCAGAGGATGGATTCAAAATCAAAAGAGGCCCTCCCTCCACTTTGATGGAGCTTCAAAAAATAATCCAGGACAGGCAGGGGCTGGGGGAGTCATCAAAGACCAACAAGGCAAGATTCTGGTGACATACGAATGGGGATTGGGGACTATGTCCAATAATAAAGCTGAGGCTTACAACCTCCTTCTAGGAACCTCCATTCTCAGAAGACTTGGCCTCCAACATCCGCTTATAATTGGGGATTCAGCTATCATAATAGCAGCAATAACCTCAGGGAAGGATTTCAATCAAATTGCCTTAAACAGTATAAAGTCCAGGATCATAGACAATTTAAAAGACATTGAAGGTGCCACCTTTAAACATGTGTTAAGGAGCAGCAACAAGGAAGCAGACGAGCAAGCAAACAAGGCAGTGAGTAGGCAAGTTGGCCAAGTTAAGGAAAATGAATACACCTATGAAAGCGCTATTCCATAAAGTTTCTTATTCCATCCCATCGCATCAAACTCTGAGTCACCTCAGTCATCATTCCTCTCGATATCAGCTCATCCCCATATCTCCTTTCAACCAGGCATATCTCCTCGATTACGTAAATCTGTCCTCTCGCACTCAGATCCTCTCCTCCTTAACAGACATGGTCACTTCCCTAAATACAGATCTCATGATCCTTCTGATCCCAGCCGCCTCTCCCAGGTTTGGCACTGCCAGCCATCTTCTCAAAATCTCCTTCGCTCGCAGCTCGATCTACCTCTGGATTATCAGTCGACATCGGATCAGGATCTCCCTGCCTTGGATCCCCCTATCTTGCTGCCTCCCTTCTATTTATTGCAGCGTGTCCCTCCTCTCATTCATCCTCCCCTGCGTTTCGAAGGCTCAGGTGCATATTTCCTTTCAGTTCAGAACTCTTCAAGAAGCTGGGTGCAGTCTTCAGGAGCCTGGAGCTCCCCTCTCAACAGTGGTAATCTCAAGCTTTTCCTTTTTTCAGGTTCTCTTCATCTCTAACTGGTCTCTGGCTGTGCTGTCTCTGTGTTCCTCCACCTCCTCTACATTCTGTTGCTTCCCCTTCATTCCGTCTCATCCCCTGCGCATCTCAGTTACTGTTGCGCGTTCTCCTATTCTCCGGAACCAGAAGACTTCCATCAAGTGAGGCAGGCCCTGCTCCCAAGCTCGCTTCCCTCCGAATCGATCGAGGTGTTATTTCTGTCCTCCTCAAGTATTTTGGTTGCTGACTTACTTGGCTGTTCATTTCCTCTTAGACATGGCGGAGCCTTCCGAACTCAGACCCCAGAATGAGAATCAGACGGGCAGCAATCCTCCTGAGAATCCTCTGGACCGAGTGCTGGGCACTAACACTTACACACTATGCAAGCAGCACTGTTTCATGATCGCAAGGATCATCAAGTGCCATAACGAGCTCAAGGAGGATTATCAGGCCGACAGTCGCTCCAAAAGAAAAAAAATGGAGAAGCAGCGTGCTGAAATAGAGAACCTGAAAGAAAAATGCACACACCTTGAAGAGGCCATCACACACATCAAAAACATCACTGATGCCATGCAAGCAGAAGCCTACACCAGAGCAAGCAAGAAGGATACCCAGATGGAGGTCTCAGTCAATCAGTTCTGGTAAAATTCCCATGGCCAGCAAATTTTGTTTCCTCACAGGTCTCTTTGTAAGGCAATATAGCCGTTTCTTATTCCAGTACATTAGCTATAAGGTTATCAACAAGAAGTTAGGGCTTGCGCGCCCATTTTGGACTTCTTTTCCTCTCTCTTCGCTCCTTGTAACAACGCTCATATGCAACATTTTTTTATAATAGACAAGTACCCGATTATGTTAAAAATAAATAAAATATATATATATATAATATATATATTATATATATATATATTATTTATTGTAGGATATTTATTTTCTTATTTATTTTTATTATATATATAGCTTTTAATATATAAATACATTTAATATGCATGTGCTATAATTACTTCCTTCTATGATTTACATATATCTACAACCAAACCTACTGTATATTGCAAAAATTGGAAATCAGTAATACAATAGGGTATCATAGAGTGGCGAAAAAATATGATATTCAAAGATTAACCAGTTGTTTCTCAGTCTAGACCAAACAAGGTGACATCAAAATATTGATAGTTCCATAAGAAAAGCACTAACATGCACACAAATGAAAATTGAAATACATGATCAACATAATCATAAAGAAATAGAGTTAGCCCGAGGAGTTGGACACCCCATTGTGGATTGTATTGTTGGTTGGGGCTATAGGACTGTGAGTCTTCTTGCAGTTGAGTTGTGCCTCTAGATGTGTCAACTTTGACCTAATGTTCAATACATGAGAATGCAGGTGTTTAATCTCTTGTTGTATCACTCGTAAGGCATCGAGTGTCTCCTCTTGAACCTCCACATGATGTTCCAAATGAAGGACCTAGACCTTCCCAACCAACACCCTAGAGATATCATCGACAATAACTTAGGTCATCACCTATTTTCCTTGGTTCTCCACTTTTTCCATTCGAACTTGCATATTTTTGCAGGGTTTCCTCTGTGACTACCTTTCTCTCAGCACCACTACATTGCTAACCCCAATTGAATACCTCATTATAGAACTTCCTTGACAAGTCTTTTTCTAATTGACTTCCATCAAATCAAATGGATATGTTTACTGCTCGCACAAGAGGGAAGGAGGGAGCTTATCCTCATGTGTTTAATACTCCAGGAAATAGAGACATCACTGCCCTCCCATTTGTCTCATTACATTCCACCACAACCACCCCCATGGGGAGTCCCTATCCTGGGTTTTGATGTCTTCTATTTGGGTCTATCATTCTTCCCAACCAGGCTAGGGATTAGCTATGTGTAGGTCCACCATTATTCCCAATCAGGCTAGGGATTAGCTGTAGGTCCCATGATCGTGGTTCAAAAGTTAGGTGGGGAGGAGGTTTGGTCCTCACAAGTCTAGTGGTCCCATCTAGAGCAGGAATATGTAACCCTGGGATGATTCAGAAGTGATTTCTTCACTTGGAAAAAATATGATTAGCTATGTGTAGATTGGACTTAATGCATCCCAGATTGGTCAGTGTGTCCACTGGTTTATTTCCTGACTGACAAACCTATGAGGGAATGATAACTAAAATTTATTTAGTTTTATTATTGATTCTCGAAATAAGGTTTTCCAATCTCTAAATTTTTCAGATGTGTTCTATAGGAGCTCCATTTATTAGCTTTCAAAGGATATCATTATGATTATGGAGCCTCCTTAAACAACAAATTTGTTGAATCCTTTCTTGGAAGCAAAACGTAGACCTACCTCTAAAGTTGAGAATTCCACAATGTTATTATTGTTGAATCCCATGTTTTCAACAAAAAGGTTAAGGATTATATTTTTGAATACAAATAAACCTCATTTGGCGATGGTTTCAATGATATCTTTAATATTGCGATCATTCCTCTCGAATACCTACCTAATACACTCCCATAAATTATTCACAAATGGACTAGCATTCAAGATATGTTCCATATATTTTGATTTTCCTTTGCACAAAAAACATATGGATGGTCCCTCAAATCCCTTGCGACAAATTCTTCCCAAGTCATCCCTCTCTTCCTAGCTACCAACCACAGGAACATGGAGATTTTTGGCCATAGATTGTTGCCCCAGATCTAATTCCAAATTTTGTTCTTTGGAAGGTCGTCGAATTTCAATAGTAGGAAATAAGCTTCCTTCATGGAGAAGACTCCCGAGGGCTTGTATCCCCATCATAATTTATCAGGGCCATCTACAAGAGGGTTTTTCTTGCTTTATAGTTCATTTTTTTTAGCTCAAGCCAACTTAACTAGTTTTGAAGGAATGGCCAATCTTCCACATTTTTCCAGTCTCTCCATTGTGAACCTGGTTCTTGATTTTTCCAGTAGTGTCTAACTAGATTATGGTTATGACTTGTCATTATTCCCTCAAGTTATACTAGATGATCCATATTTTTTAATTTTAGAAGTTATTTCCACTTGCATTTTTCCAAAATAATGCAGTATTACTATCTTTGATCTCCTAGAAATATGTTGTTAAATAAGGATTTTTTTTCTTTGGCTAAATTCCAAATGGATAACATAGGAACAAAGTTTTGTGCCCTCAATTTATCTTGTTGTGTGGATGTTGGGTTATATTTCTGATTGCAAATTTGACACCAAAACTCAGAGCCCTCTTGCAACCATCTCTACCAAAGCTTATCCCCATTACTTTGTTTATTTCCTCCATATCTCACATCCTTAAAACTCTCGCTACTTTGGGGAAACATACTTTTACTGAGACTGCAAAGGACCATTTTTTTCCTTTGTTGTGCCTCCCAATAAGAGAGATTTGAATAAGATTCAAATATTTTGAAAGGCCATTTTAGGTGTTTCCATGATTGAAAGTCGATACATAGGAAGCACCTAGACATGCACCTAGAGTACCAATTTTAAGAGGCCCAATCTTCCAACTAAGTTGAAAGATCTAAATTTCTAATTGTCCAATTTAGTTGGGATGCATTGGATGTGATCTTTCCAATGCTCCGATCTTAAGGAGTTGTCTAATTAGAGAGCCCCCAAATATTTTGCTCGCAGTGCAGTTCTCTAGAGACTAAGTAGCACTAGATGGGCTTAAACGAAAAGATCATTGTTGAAGAAATAGACTTGAGATTTGGAAAAGTTTACATCCATACCTAAGTAGTCATAAAATCATCGAGGATATGCTAAAGGGAATTTTCTTCCTGGACCATCAGAAACCCTTATGAGCATGGTCTTATCTACAAACTATTGATTAGTGAGCTAAAGATCCTCTCCATACATAAGGGCCTTGGAGATTCTACAAAGAAAAGCCCATATATAATTGGAAGCTGTTTGAATACAATTCTTCATAGCCTCTCTAAATCTAATTATATATTTATTTCTTTTATGCATTTTCCTTCTATAAATATTGAAATGATAGATCTAACACAAACATACATAATGTTCTCAACATTTTCAGTCTTATTTGAACATATATTGCTTTTTTCAGACAATAGAAAAAAGTTATAAATCTAGAACTAAAATTTGTTACGCAAGTAGATAAACTTTTTATTTTAACAAAAAACTTGACAATAAATTAACTTAATCTAATTGAAATAGTTGACGATTTCCCTTTATTAAAATTTTGAGGTTACAATTGTTGAATTGAGGCTTTTGTGATCCATATCAATTTTATGAGAAAGAATTTTTCAGAGTAAATCACATGATAATGTATTTGTCGACGCGTTTCGAACCAATGAGTGTGGTTCATCGTCAGCACAAGTTGAAGAATCAGATCATGGCTACATGTTAAATAGGGATAGCAGATCTTCCTATAGCTAGGTTTGACTGGAAAACGGTTATATTAGACTAGACTGGACAAACGGCTATAATAGACCTAGAAAACGACTAGTTTTGACTAGTTAAATTATTTAATAATATAATTAGATAAATAGTTATCTTAGGGTGGATATCCTTATATTTTATAATGTTTTGAATTTTAATAAAGTTTAGAAATATTATTTTAATATTTTCTGGTTTGAATTTTGTGTTATTTTAAGTAACATGTTAATCAAATTTGAGTTAAAATAAATCTAGGGATATAAAGAATCATAATGAGTAAAATGTTAACAAATATTAATAGATCAAGGAAATATAACCATTAGTAATGTATGGATTTAGTATTAACTAAAATAATAATATTAATTATTATTATATTATTATCATTATTATAATAATATTTAATAACATTATAATTCTTATTACTAATGGTTTGGGTGACTAATTAATATAAATTTATTAGTAAAGTTATCTAATGTGAGCATAAACTTATTGCTTAAATTTAAATAATTATCAATTACTAGATAATTTTAACCCATTCAGATAGTCCTAAAAAGGACCATCTTAAAAAGGAAAAGAGAATGAGGGAGATCTCCAAAGAGGATAAAAAACTCAATTAAGAATGGATAAAGAAAACACGTTAGGTAGAAGCTTCACTATCGAAAAAAAAGAACAAGTCAATAGGGATGGAGGGGGAGGAAGGGGAAGAAATGACTAGGAAGAGAGGGCAGGGATCCAGCAAGTATTGATCTTCCAATCGTCATCCCTATTGAGATTTCTTGGTCTTTTTTCAATCTCAATGGCTTCTCTAAATTTTCGGTGATGGAATTGCGCAACCTTAGCAATAACTTGGGTCTCCTCAATACAAACATGATGTTTAGTCTTCTTCGCATGCTCCACTAGTGCAGAAGACTTGGTTCTCCCATGCTTTAGGTCTACTACATACTCATTAATCCTTTTGTTTAATAGAATGACTAGTCTCACCAATGTAGGGGGTTCCACAGGAATAAGGAATAATATAGACACCCTTCATGTCCTTAGGGTTGACTGGATCCTTCACTGATTGAAGGGAGTTACGAATGGTGTTAAGGGGTCTAAAGGTCAAGGGAACATTATGCTTCTTAAGAATCCTAGCAATCCTATTAATGGTCCCTTGGATAAAAGGTAGATGGACCCCTGGGACTCGATCTTTAGGTTCTTTTTTAACTCCAAAATTCTTGTACGCTTTAAGGAAAGCCTACATTGAAATTTTTAAGTATTTATGTAATTATATTGAAGCACAGGGTGAAAATTTTGACCAATGTCAACATAGGCCAAGGAGGGCAATTCAAGAAGAATACCATACACCATTTACCACCTATCCATCTGATATTCCCATGATCTTCCTTGGGAAACAAATATCCAAAAATGTACATTATAGAGGTGCATAACTCCTTATTCAAAATTGAAGAATGGTCTTGGAATGTTGGCGATCCCTGTAGAGAGTCACAAAAGCTTAGAAATAGTTTTACACTCTCTAAGGACATTTGTTGATATTTACACGAACCTTGTGCCACCAAATGATGGCTTTATAGATATGATGAGCCATAGAAAGGAAACAATGATGGTTCTGGGTAAATGGATCAATGTAAACAAGAGGGTTACAAAAGTATAGTCCAAATCTATGTTTAATTTCAACCTAGGGACGAAATGTAAGATGCTGAAGGTGAAATATTTCAAGAACCTTGAAATAGCCCACCATTTGTATGATAAGTTCCTTGCACTGTATGGAAATCTGCCATGGAATGATGAGGTTCCACATTATTTTGATAGATTATTTAATGAAGAATTTGTTTTGGGTATGAAACTTGATTATACTTACCTTCAATATGAATTTCATGGTACTCAAAAAGGTCATACATATGAAGGTAAGGGTGAATTAAGGGATACTAAATTTCCTAGTCCTTCGCCTCCTTTGGCACCTCAACCTCCACGTTTGGTAACTTTGCAGACAAATATGGATGCCACTTCTGAGATTGATCGAGAATCAATGGATGCCATTATAGACAACATACAAACTACATTGACTCGAATTGATGTCAGTTTGAAGCGACAAAGAGCACTATTTGACACACTTGCTACTTTTGTATTCAAATGAGTTGTGGAAATAGATAATCTGAGTATTGAAGAGGTTAAAGCATATGAAAAGGCTTGTTGTGATGCTCGGAAATACCTAATTTGTCAAGAGGAAAAGGGCATGGGATCGGTATGTGTTAATATTTAGGGTCTATATTTTAATGTAATGTAATGTATGTCTTAATGTTGATTCACATATATTTTGTAATTTTTTTCAAATATAATCTAATAGGAGCGTATCATATGTTTACCATTTGTAGATAAGTCATTTGTTGAACAAACATTTTGATAATATTATGTTGTGGGGTTCGAGTTGAAATGAAGATATGTTAAGAGATGTTAGTTTTTTTTAATAGCATGTTCATACTATTAATTTACTTTTATAATATCGATATTATGAAGACATTTTTGTAAAAGAAATAATTACATAATTATATGTTAAGAGATTTCCATTCCATCTCACAATTTCGACATAACACCATTGTCTTCCTCCTTATTAAGAGATGTGTCACATAATGGCTTGTCACAAGTAATGAATATTTAATCTTCATTTTGTTATAAATTGAAGCAAGTTTAGTTAAAAAATGAGATATATGTTACAATTTTAAAATTTTCGTAGTTTAGGTCTGTTGAGATAGTCTTGCTTCTCCATGGATAGTAGTGATGGAGTTAACTATGGGGGTAGGATTGTCTAGACAATTTGAAAATTTTGTTACAAATTTTTTAATATTAAGAGTTCATGCATTTTCATGTGCAATTTTAAATTTTTAATATATACATGTACATGTGTCGTAAACAGAATCGATGATGGCGCAATGTAGGGGGGACACGATGAGGTACTGGATGGAATTTGAAAGCTGAGTGAGTTATGAGGATCGGATTGTCTAGACAACTTGAAAATTTTGTTATTTTTTTAATATTAAGATTCATGCAATTTCATGTGAAAATTTACAATTTTAATATGTACATTTACATGCATTGTATAAGGCTCCCATGATGGTGCAATGGAGGGGAAACACTGCAATGTAATGCATGGAATTGGAAATTTTTTATAATTTTAGTTTGAGGTTAAAATTTCATTTAATTTTAATATATTAAAATTTAATTCAAAAGTAAACAATCTTATGTATATATGTATATTACACATGTTGTGTAGGGCACCATGAGGATGGTGATAGGACAAGGATGATGATAGATGATAGATTGTAGTGAGATTCTCTTTGATGCATATTTTTATTTGACAAATTTTTTATTATATTTACTTTTATCATGATATAAATTTTGGACATATTTTTATTTTTTTTTGTAAGCTGGGTAGATCCATTTTCTATTAACACAAAAGAATATTTACAGAGTCAGGGTGGTCTCACCCCGCCCCGAAGGGAAACCGGTTTTCTTGACCACCGATAGTTTTTCACAACAGCCCAAAAATAGAATGTTTTAAACTGTTCTTTCCTTGCTTCATATCCATTATCTATTTCCCTATTTCTGCCTATATACTGCCTCCTATTTATAAAAACATCAAAATTTTGCATGCCTACAGTAGAGCAAAAAGAAACATATCCTAAAACAAAACAAAACATGCCTTTGATCATTGCTTTTCAGGCTCAGCATGCTGAGCTTTTTCCTTCTTCACCAGCACGCCACTTGCCTCCAGCTGTTGATGCAGGTCCTCCAGTCTTTTATCTTGCATAAGCAGGGTTATGACTATGTTCTTCAGTTCTTTTTTCAAATTTGGGATACTCTGTACCATCTCAGCCATCTCCATGGCCACCTGTTCCAAGGCTTTAGCCATGAGCCTTTTCATGACCCAGTACAAGTGAAGAGACTGCTTGTAAAGGGTCATTCTTCCTCTGGTATGACCAGGGTCAGGCATGAGAGCAATCCAATCTTCCATCTCTTCTTCAGATTGAGCTTGGATGGCTTCTTCTTCCCAATGCTCCATAAGCCTCCTGATCTTGGGATTGGATTTCTCCCTATATTCCTTCTCAGCTATTCTGACTCTGTTTCCAATAGTTTGCCTTGTCCGTCGCATCCCATCTCCCGCAGCAGGCTCTGCTGCCTCCTCCAGGCTGGGGCTGCATTGACGCCCCCTTCGTCCCCTCCTCTCCGCCAGATCCTTTCTCCGACGACCGCCTTGGCCTCTGCACCCCTTCCCTCCTCTGCCTCTGCCGTGGGAGCCTCCCCTGCCTCTTCCTGCAAACCGAGCTGGGACATCTCCTGCTTCATCGATATCATCGGTTGGGTAACTTTTCCACCGGTCTTTCCACGCATCCTCTTCCTGGTCTTCCTCCTCCTCCTCGCTCTCCTCTTCTGATATCTCAAACATCTGTATTTTCAGCTGCACTTCATCCTCCACCTTTCACTTGCCTTTCCTATCTGCTGCGAGCTTGCTCTGATCTTTAGGGCCCCTGCTGTGCATCCATCTTCTCGCACTCCCGCTTCCTTCCACTGCCATGTTCCTTCTCCCTCTGCAATTATCTCCACCCGCTTCCTTTACGAAATCGTCCGAGCTGCAACGACGTTCTGTGTTCCTGACTTCATGTTTCTTGCTCTCCTCTCGGCACTGTTCCCGTCGCCACCCTTCACTCTTAAATCTCCTCTATTCAGCGATATCATTAACTATGTTATGCTGGTGGTTAGGCCCGAGGCCCGTAGCATTATGGTCTGTTACCCTCGCCGTCCTTCCGTCCCTTCCAGCTATCAGATTACTTGCTCCACTACTCTGCCGGCCGCTCCACTTGCATGTGGCAATTATGTCGTGATCTTCATCTACTGTATCCTGTTCCATGCGCCACCAATTCATGATTACCCTCCTCGCCAGCTCATCCAGCCCGATCGAGCGAATTTTGGACATATTTTAAGTAAAACTCTTTATTATGAATTGATCTCTTTGATGCATATTTTAATTTGATAGTGTTTCAAATAGAACTCTTTATTATGAATTGATCTTTAATATGCAAATTTTGGATTTTATACATTTTTCATGATCATTATTATAATGTTGGTTGAAGATAACATGGATTTGGGTTGATTCTTAGGTTTTGTGAAGTTGTTTTGCCAAGTTGTTTAATGAATAGTAAAATTTCAAATTATAAAATAGTGTACATTTTGCATTCATGAATATTATGATGGTCTTGTATAGAAGAGTTACTATGGATGTGGGTTGATATTTAACTTTTAATATAAAGTTCCTCAAAGACAACATATTATTAAATTGCATTATAAAACATGGTACTTTTTTGCATGATGCATGGTTTGATGTTTAAATGTTTTACAATTAAGTTCATGAATATGAAGCAATGAAATTAAATTTGCATGTAGTTGGTACTTTGTATGGCTTAAATATGTAGAGTTTTAAAACCCAACTTTTGACACCCTTTGTAATAGTTACAGTTTCCCCATACCAAATTTTCAAGTGATGAATGTTTCATGTTAAATGATAAGTAGAATACATCTATTTAAAACGTGGCTAAGTAGAATGCATTGGAATTGTAAAAAAAATGTAGTTACATATAAATCACATTTTGAATGGCATTATTACCCACAAAAGTTCTCATTAATCAACATTTTTCTTGGTTTTTCTAGTTAACTTCAAACTCTTTGCTTCATGTAAGGTTTCAAGTTATTGTTTGTGAATTTAATCAACAATTGAAACATTATAAAACATGGTACATTTTGTATGATACATGGTTTGATGCTTAAAGGTTTTACAGTTAGGGTCATCAATATAAAGAAATGAAACTAAATTTTCATTTAGTTGGTACTTTGTATGGCTCACATATGTAGAGTTTTAGAACCCGACTTTTGCTACCCTTTTTAATAGTTAATGTTTCCCCATACCAAATTTTCAAGTGATGTACATGTTTCATGTTAAATGATTGGTAGAATGCATCAAGTGATAAGTAGAATGCATGCTTTATGGTACAGATATATGATATATGTGTTTTGTACAAAAGGAAATTCCAGTAAGCTTGTTAAATGCATACATTTTAAAGTTAAAGTACTTTATTTGTCTTAAAATATCTTACTATTGTATTTTTCATGGAATTTGAGAATGCTTAGAGATTGAGAATTAGAGATGCAATGTTGAATCAACTGAATTTGCATTAATCTCAATGTGGGCCTAACTGTTGTCTTAGTAAATGAATTTTTCAAATATTAAATAGTATGTGTGGAACATGCATTGCTAGTTTTAATAGGTTAATATAATGAATATTATGAAATGCAGATATACATGGTTAATGTACTACATGTATAGGACAAGTGCAATAAAATGAATTTTTTTGAGCTATCAGTATGTACAAGAGATACAAAACATTTGAAATTTATATTAATGTGATTTTAATAAAGTAAATAATGCCACTTATATAGCACTAAAAAATATTTGAAAATATACAAAGATGACATAAAAAAATAAAAATGAATTGCAAACATGATAGGTGTATAATCAACACTAAACAAGAAGATTGTGATGCTATGTCCTTACATTATAGTAGTATTTGGGATCTTTGAATTTCCTTTTAACTTAATAAAAAATACACCACATTAATGAAAACAATTATGTAATACCTAGTAGTATCTAGAATGGACAACTTAAGAGTGCACAAAAAGAAAGGTTAACAATGTACTTGAACTCTTTCTCAGAGATGAAAACAAGGAGAAGATATTGTTGGCCAGTTCAATTAAAAATATTCTAATGTAATGTCATCCCCAATGATCAGTTTATGCTTACCTTTTGACATTCTCCATTTTTTAAATTTCATTTTTTCCTTGATTCACAAACATCATTGAATTTTTTGTCCGTTATGAAAACAAGACAAAAACTATATTCATTTCTTTTATCAAATGCAAATGCATTTCAATACTCTTTTTTTTTTAATTGAATGCAATTTTTGAGTCCCTTTTACCGTTTCAGCTTCATATGGAATCAATCTATCTACTTCTTGGACTCTAATATGCCAAAAGAACCTATAGTAAATTGTAACTATAATTTAATTATGGTATTTAAAACCTGTATTCTTTTCTTTTGTCAAATGCAAATGCATTTAACACTTTTTTGTTTTAATTGAATGCAATTTTCGAGTCTCTTTTATTGTTTCAGCTTCATATGGAATCAATCTATCTACTTCTTGGACTCCAATATTCCAAAAGAACCTGTAGTAAACTAAAACAATAATTTAATTATGGTATTTAAAATAAAATTTATACATCAAAGATAATAATCGATCAGTTATTTAAACTATAATTTTAAAACTTTAAAATTAATAAAATTCATCGGATATTAAAAATATATTCAAGTTCATATATATGTACATACCTATTGACCCCCCTTGATGGGTTAGTCTCATGGATTAGTGCAACAATGAACCGTTGAACAACTTGATCAACTGAGACAACTTGATTTGCAAAGTGGTCCGTTTTGATACATACCTCTACACCATTATGTTCTCATTTTCCATAAACAGTCTGAAAGAAATTCCAACAATGTTTAATTTTGGTTTTCATATGAAGATGACACAACAAAAATAATTATTATGAAGATGTGAATTGAAATATGCATCCATTTGACCATATCCAATGTTCATTGAATTTTATTCCACTACCTTTCATTGAATCATAAATCTTATCAAAACAATTTTGTATAAAATGTGTATCATGTGTACGGTCAATATTTATATAAAAATGATATTCTTTAATAAAATTTCGATTCTCACTGGTGATTTCCATATGATCAACATTTTTTCCATCATGTCTATAACATGGAAAAGCATAGAGACTTGGTCAGAATGATAATATTCACTCTCTATTTCATTTTGTGCAACAAATGTGTAATTATCTGCAAAATCAACTATTGACAAAATTGTCCCTGGTGGAAACATTTCACGGGATTTTTTGAATTGCAACTTGTGCCATCGACCTCTATGAGGATGCTTGGTGTATTTATAAAAAAAAAAAATCAAACTTCTTCAAAAAATCTATCACAAAATTTCTTCTTGTTGTAAATAAATCCTTCTAGCACTTGTACTACAACTTGCACCAATCAATGTATAGATATATTCATATCTCTTCCATTCCACTTTGATGTTGGATAGTGATTGAGAATTCATACCAACAAGTTTTTTTTTTTAAACAAAGTCAAATTTCCACAATGATCACATTTTTTACGACCAACACATTTCTTTTGGTAAAATAATTCATGATTTTCTCTTCCACATAGAATTTGGGATATGAAATCATGGATAGTGAAAGGAGGTGAAATTCTCCAAAATGTTTTACCAAAATTAAGGAATCCTTCATAATATAATTTAATTTCAACATGATATCGACAAAAACAAGTGTCACGTATAGTGATAGGCTTAGCATACCATGGATTTTGTTGCAAAAAAGTACAGTTTGAGACATTAATTTCATGATTCTCTTCTTTGAACTTATTGAAAAACTCTATCTAAGTCGTGCCCAAGATATGTTTTGCATGTTCTTCATATTGATTTTGAGTTATTCTTCATCGCATCACATCCCTTTCTTTTGGTGAAACACATGAATTTTTCACCCAATATTCATAAATCATGTTTTAAATGTTTTCTCCAAGTCTATCTTTGTATGGTTGCCTACAAATAACTGTCCAGCAAGCAAGATCATAATTTGCATCTATTTGCAATCGAAATTTCCTATTCTTGTGCAATGTTTTCCCTAAGGTCCCTAATCCTTTTCCCATATTTTTTATCAATTGATTTTCTTTAGAAGTTGATGAAACCACTGTTGATTGTATTGCTCTACGTGCATCTACATCACTTTTCTTTCTAGATATTCCAATTGATTTTAGAACATTAATATTTTGAATCACATTTTCCTTCACATTTTTATCTTTTGTTGATTTTTTAATGCCCAATGGCATTGTAGCTTCTTTTGATTTCTTCCATGTTAAGATGTGTCTCACATTTTCCTTCACATTTTTATCTTTTGCTGATTTTTTAATGCCCAATGGCATTGTAGCTTCTTTCGATTTCATCCATTTTAAGATGTCTCTCAAAAGTTGAGCTTGAACTGTCACATTTTCACATTTCAAGAACTTATCAATAACGAGCTTAACATGATATCGTATAACAAGGTCAACTTTTTTATCTCTATATGTTCTAGTGTCGACATTTTTTAACATATCATCATTAATATTGATTTCATCTGTAGATATCAGAATTTAATGTAAATGAGTATAAATATACATTAAATAGTTGAATTAAAAAATAGATTTCTTGAAATTGAAAGTAACAAATATCTATAATTTCAATAATACATGACATATATATATACATACCTGTGGGTGGTTCAACTTCTTCACTTGAATCTCTTTCAACATCTTCAACAACGTCATGAATAACTAGTTCATTTTCTTCCTTACTTTATCTTTCAACATTTTCAAATACATCATCAATGTTATGAGTAAAATCTCTCTCTGTTTACATTGAAAAATGTTTCTCAAAGTAGTTCACCAAATAAAATTGAAATTTGACAATACACTAATAAATTTTAAATATCTTTGATAATATCTACATTTACATAACTGGTTCAACTTATTGCTGAGATTGATATGCCCTTTCAATATTTAAGTGTTCTTCTTTCTTTCTTTTGTAATAGTTTCTCAAGTTTTTTCGATGAGCATCAATGTCTATAATTAGATCATATTTTATCTTGAAATTTATTTGATTCCCCGTGATAATTCAATCAATATAAATTTTTAAAAAATTTAATGAAAATTTTATAGTAAGAAATATAATTTCAAAGAAAATTTTCTATAGTTTAAAAGGAAATATAAAAAGAAATAGTTATAATCATAGATAAGAAAGTGAGCAATAAACATTTTCATTAAAAAGAAAAGTTTGAAAAAAATAATAATACTAAAACCTTAAAAAATATTACTTATGCTATCCACAATCTTATTTACCTATTCAAGAAATTTGCTACTCAAAAATATTTATTATCTAAAAGTTAGCCCAAAAAAATTCAATATATAAAAAGTAGATCCAAAACAAATTGGTAAATCTGTTTAGCATATAAATTAAAACCTTGTCTTCTACTTCAACATTATCAATCCTCAAACATAATTAAACAATGAGCCCTACTCAACAAAAATATCATTAAACCAAACCCTAGCTAGTAACACTCAACTTAGTTGCTTTAGTAGTAAACCCTCGTGATTGGAAACATTAATAACCTTGATTAATAATTCGATCTAGAAATATAATGGCAAAGCAACACTTTCAATACATCTTAAATATTCATACAACCAAACCTTGAATCGAGAGTTTTGAGAAGTTTACCTTAAACGAACTATTCACCATTCTTCAATAAAAAAACTCAATGAAAGTTATGATAAAAAGATTATAAAAAGGAATTGCATATACAAATATGCTATCAACAATTTGACTTACCTATTCTAGAAATTTGTTATTGAAAAAAAAATTCACTTTTAAAATCCAACCAAAAAATATTTACTTTCAAAAAAATTGTTAGAGTCAAAGAAGTTTACTATTTAATAGCTGCACATGGGTGATGTGATTGACAAAATGATATTTTTGCTTAGTTTATTTATATCTTTCAGACGAAATGAAAATATGGAAAATTTATGGTGCATTATGTTGGTTCGTATTATTTAATGGGTAGTTTTTATATTTTATTTTTTAACTAATATGACGAGAAAGATGGTTCTTTATTAAATATATTCAAAATTTGCAGTTTTTTCATATTGGTTCAATTCAAAAAATTCTAGTAATTATGATATGCATATGTTAGTTTCGCAAATATAGTCATACCAAAGTAGAGTCTATCTATATTGTTGCAACACATTTTTTTTCAAAAACATAAGGTTAACAAGGAATACATTGTTTTGGATAGGGGTCCCCTAGGTCCAAGTTTTGTCTAAGTCATCTAAAGTCTTGGCATTTTGAGTAGCAGAGCGCGATTCATGCAGAGTTCTGGGAGTCAAAGGGGTTTTAAGGTGGGTCAAAGCCCCTTATTTTGTAAAGGGATGGGATTGTTTAGAATATTTTGAGCTCCGCTCATGGTTTGTGGACTATGGCATTGTAAGGGTAAAGGATATATAAAGGGATGGCTTAGCAAGTCTAAGGCAATTAATTGAGGAGATGATATGTTTTTGAGTCTAAAATTATAAGATATTTCTATATTCATACAAAGGGGAAGGCTTCTATAGCTATGTGTGCAGAGACGTTGGTAAGTCTCCAATTTTATGCATAGACCCCTGCAGTTATGTGCACAGGGTCAGAAAGATTGTATCTGTGAAGACCTAAACCAATAAAGAAGAATTTCAGACACATTTGTGTATTTTCTTATGTTCAGGTAGTTACTGTGTTTTAGTCTGTTTATGGTTAATTTTTGTACATTTCTTCTGTAATCGCATCATGAACGTTAAAATACTATTTTATATGATGAACAATACATGTTAGACTAGTTATGCACAACTCACAAGTCTATTAAGTAGGAAAATGATGTACGACTATAAAAATAAGATTAATCGTTCACGATGGTCGAATTAAGACCTAAATTGAAGAAACATTACAACCACATTGAATAACCCATCTAAATTCAGAAACCTAGTTCTAGCATCCCCCAATATCACCTCAGGTGAGACTACCTTGGTAAGTCTCCAATTGTGTGCGCAGGCCCTTGCAGCTGTGTGCACAGGGTCAGAAAAGATGGTATGTGTGAAGACCTAAACTAAAAAAGAACAATTTGAGACACATATGTGTATTTTCTTATGTTCACCTAGTTACTATTTTTTAGTGTGTTTATGGTTAATTTTTGTACATTTCTTCTGTAATCGCATCACGAAGCTTAAAATACTATTTTATATGATGAACAATACATGTTAGACTAGTTATGCACATCTCACGAGTCTATTAAGTAGGAAAATGATGCATGACTGTAACAATAATATTAATGGTTCACGAAGGTTGGATTAAGACCTAAACTAAATAAACATTACAATGACATTGAATAACCCCTCTAGATTCAGAAACCTGGTTCTAGCATCCCCCAATATCACCTCGAGTGAGACTGCGGTCTATGCAAGAATATCACTGCCAAAAGGGCCAGCGATATAGGGTTTTGTTAGTTAGCGCAGCTAACTAACCTAGGTCTAAGTCTGTTAAGCCAACAAATGGTTATGTTGCTCGTCATAAAGCAAGTGGCCTAGTAATTGGCTCACTCCCACTATAGAAGATCCAAAGTAGGCAGGAACAAGTAACAGACATCAAGAAACTAGAAGTGCGTAGACTGAAAAGTCAGTAGTAAAGGAGAAGGTACCTAAGAAGGTCATAATTGACCTTGAGAAGAACACCACGTAGGAAACATATTGCAAGGCTGAGCAGGAGACTGATGAGGGTGATCAGGGTGGTGATTACCATTTTTTGGACATGAAGGACATTGATTCCCCATTTATGGTGAAAATATGAATGAAGAAAAGAGTTGGGGTCTTGCAGAAGAAGAAGAATTTTCACAGATCCATTTGCGCGGAGCCGATGGTGCTCATTGAGGGGAACATCGATGAGATAGGAGACACAGTCTGAGCTATGATAGAGGACTTCTAGGAAACATTGTGGGCCAGTACAAAGTGGTGTTGACAAAGGTCCAAGAGGGCCTCAAGAAGCTATAAGTTTAGGCAAGCGCATTTCAAGCAATCATGACTCAGGTGAGCATGGGTCAATTGAGCGTGTCAAAATTTAGTACCACTACTAAAATTACATTTGAGCTTCGAGCAGTGCAACTTCCAAAGGGGTCTTTCCATTTTGAGACATTTGAAGAGAAGGAGCTGGCGTAGTACTGGAAAAATCTAAGTCTGAAACCTGTGGTGTTCCCCATTCAAGCATTGCACGATTTACACCAGGGAGTCTCTGATGAACCGAAGATATGGGATCAACGAGCTTTGTTTGTCATAAATGAAGTGAAAAATGACCACCAACATATGGTCAAAGAAAAGAATAAAGTGGTGTAGGATCACGATTAGGCATTTGCATGTAGCCAACAGCTGGAAGAGGCTATTGTTAAAGTTTGAAGTGAGCTTCTAGAGCGATAGATCCTGGAAGAGCCAGCCTTAGCAGAAAAAATTTAGAAGGTGGTAGTAGTAGTAAATGAGTCAAAGGAAGAGGTTGGCAAAGTCAAATTTAGCTACAGATGCAGATTATAGAACTCCAAACAAAGCTGCAACCTGCAACACCACCATAAGTTTGAGAGTAATGTGAAGCTACAAAACATGCTGATATCAATAAGATATACACTATAGTCAAGGGATGTGGTCAACTTTTGAGGATATAATGGAGATATAGGCCTCGCTGCAAGAGGACCCCCATGTGTAGAAGATCAAGATAGAAATCAGTGTTATAGACATTTTTGGGCACTGCAACCCCAATCATACATGTCCATAAACCAAGGACTTCTAAGTCCCTAAAATTGTTGCTTCATGCCCTAAAGGAACAAGGTCAACTGATTACATCATCTCCCAGAAGTTCTCCACAGAAAACTGCTCAGAACTGGTCAAAACTAGACCATACAGACTGCCTAGTGCAGAGGGTGCGATGCATCTCACCTGCTCAATGTAAAAAGTACGATGCATACTGAAAATCCCTTCTGTAGGGTGCAATGGGTGAGAGTAGACAAATGGCAGAGACAGTTTGCAAGGTGGATGATCATGGAATCTTCCAGAAACTTCTCCTGTGACACTTGCCTCTCTAAATTAGCCCAGGGATGAGTAAGAGATCATCAATCTCCAAGTGGAATCAAGAACTATCAGAGAAAAGACACTAATCAAAAGCTTAGCATCTAACTCACCCCCCTGCAAACATCTATATATGGATCCCTCATCACAGAGATCCAGAGGCTGGAATCTTGATCTTGTAAGGAAGTGTTGTTGGTTTCCTGGTGGGATATCATAGTGTTGGGTGATCTAAGCTTTCTCATGAGGTGAAGAAGGGCTTTCATGCTGGGCAGGATGAACGTTGGGTCAGAACAATTGGTTGTAATCCTCTTTGCTATTCTTGATATTAATAAAGTTATTCAAGTTTTCCTCCACATTCTTGTATGTTTGATGATATATGCATTTGTATGGTCAATATATATCTGGTCCTATATTGTTTATGATTGTAGATCTCTGTTCTTCGATAGTATTATGCTGCTTTGATTCCACAGGTCCTTTTTGAAGCTGGGTAGATGAAGGAGGAGTGGCAAGGATCTGTCAGAAGGGAAAGGAACTAAGCAAGGAGCCAAGTGCAAGACTGATGTTGGTGTCCTTTGTTCCCCTCTTATCTACTTCTCATAAAGGAAAGCGAAAGTAGTTTTAGTTTGTTTGTTTCTAAGATAGCTACTAGTCTTAGTGGGACTAGCAGCTCCAATTGGACACTAGATTTCTCGATAACAAAGTGGTGACTCCACTGGGGAGCGAATAAATTATTTGCTTGTCTATATTTGTTTGTTTTATAAACTTACAGACATAGCCTGAAGTCAAGCCAGCTAGCCTTCGAACTGCATTTTCTATGCAAGTGCAAAGTAGATCAATGCTCCTTCAGTCTATCTTCGGGTTTTGTTTATAAACTGAACAATCAATTTGCAAACATTCTAATTACCTTGGTGGTGGCTCTAGTAACCTCATTAGATCAACCCCTGTGATTTATATTTACTGAACATCACTTGCTCGGCCTAAATCCCTGAACTGAGCTGCAAATTGTGACCAAGAACCAAGTTGAAGTCTCGTCCCTGGACCATCGCACCTTATCCTCTTGGGAATATGGATGCTTGCACCTCCCGTGTGTAGTAGGTGTGCTGCATCACACTTTCCCTGTGTTGCAGGTGCGCTGATCAGACAAGACCTCTTCTGCTTCCATATTTTGTTTTTTTTCTCACTCTCTTCAACTTTATTCTGGAGTTTTGTTGTCTGTGATCAGTATACCACTGTGGAAACCCCCTTCCTTTCCATCATTCCACCTCCATTGTGCAAAGAACTGTGAATGTTTTTGTGTATTGTGTGCCATTTTCAGTTCTCTTTTACAAAGAAGTAGCATAATCGAACTGTCATTTCTTGATTTGGAAGTGTTGCAAGTGTCATTTTCAGTCATAGAAGAGAATCCTATTGTTCTTGACAGTTGATTATACTGTTACTCTTGTATTTGATTTGAATTAGTAGTTTTTCAAGTGTCAAAAGCAGTTTTCAATTCAAAATCGCAAAGTGTCGTCATTATCTTCCTTTTGTATTTTGAAGAAAATTTGTTAGTACTGTCGCTGTGAAAAGATAATTCAGATTTGCACTTAGCATTCTTCTTGTCATTCACACATTCAGAAGGCTGAAAACAAATACATGCATGTGCATTTTCATTTAGACTGCTTTTTGGTTTGATTTAGGACAGTGCATCTACTATGTGCTCTGTGCTCTATGTTGAAAGAATCTCATCTCCCTTTCCTTAGTAGCTAGGATTTTCATTGCAAAAATAAGATTAAACGATTGTTTATCATCTTAGATTGCATTTTAGGAGTTATATATCTACATCATCCGGTGAACCTGAAAGGAAAATTTCTTAAGCAAGATCAACTATAAAATAAATTCAATGAACATAAAAACACTTTGGAACCTAACGCACAACATTTAGAAGTCTAGGCTAGAGACGTATTCTGGCATCGTAAAGCATGGTAACTATCACTTTCGTTGCTGGTTGGGTGATTCCTCATCTTTGAGACGATAAGTGCCAATAAAAGACTTGTGCTCCCACGTACTATCGAGTATATATTGGGAGACCACAATAGGCAATATCCTTTATCCTTAGGAAGCCGTGTCTGCCACCCTATCAATCGCAATGCACTGAACACAGCATTCGGGAAGATTGACTGCTGTACCATAAAAAGTATTCTGTAGTTTTGCGATTGGTTTGGTAATCCCTTTGTCTAGATTTCTAGAGTAGTCTCTTTCGTTCCTTTTTAGACTCCTTAAAGGAAAAGGTCCATCTGAGCACTTGTCACTTTAGGTTCATTAAAAATCGAAGGTGACTAGAGTCATCTTTTGTTTTTTCTCGACTCTTAAAAATTGAAAAAACAAGTTGTGTCAAAGTGTCTAAAATTCATTTAATTCAGAATCATTTTCCCCTATTATTTTGAGTTGATCGAGTAATCTGCAATCGTGGAAGAAAGTCAATCAAAACGTCGTCGTTTGTGGAGGCTTATGAGTCAACCGTCATTGACTTTGGAAATGAAACTATTCCAGACAAAGCGAACTCATTTGACTGGATTGAAGTCCCCTAGTTTGATTGGAGCAAGTACTTCGACATCCTTAGAGACTCTGGTCACTCCAAACATTCCTGGTATCCCTGCCTCTATAGAATAAATTCCGCAGCCACAAAAGGACATTACAACTGATCCTAGTGTGATGGTAAACACTTCTATTCTTGAACCGGCTCCATCTACAGCTGATTCGGAAGGTGTTACCCCCCAAACATCAGTCGCTGTAGAACCTATCCCTTCTTCGGCACCAGAAATATTTTACGGATCTGACGGTCTACCTCTTCCACCTGGATTGATTAACATAGAAGAGATTGTGGAGGATCCTCCATCTAACGCTCCATTGCAATTTGGAGCCGGCATCACCCTATATCCTTCTTCATCAGAAGTTAATCTCCTGCCATCGGAAGTTCTTGAAGAATCACTGAGGAATATTTTGGATAGGCTAAATATGTCTGAACAATTGTCGACATCTAGGAATGTGTCATCAAACACAGCAGCGACAGAACTTCTTGCTGCTACTCCGACAATGTTCGTCGACATATCATCTGTCCCAATAGCTCTCAATCACTGGATGGAGTCCATCTAGGGATGGTTTCGATAGAATGGACTGTTCCTGTTTGTTTGTCTGGAATAATATCTGGAATCTCTTATGTTGAGTCTCAACAAATTCATCCTTCACAGTGTCAATTTGGGCAATCCGGTCCCCGAAGGAAAGTCATTCCTTTGAGCACTGGGTTACCACCGTATTGAGGGAAGTATACCCTTTCATTGTCTCCTGCGGGAGAACAACCATGCGAGAGTTCACAATAGAATTCAGGTTATGTTGGAATTACATCTAGCGGTTGGGTACCAATACTGTCTCAACAACCAAGAGTTGTATACTCGATGCAACAAAGTTTACCTGTGTTAAATATCCCCACTACACCGGCTATCATGACGGTGTCCCAAGTACAAGCGTTTCTTGTTTTATGCCAACCTTAGGTTTCTTAGGTTGTAATACAACAACCTCTTGTCCCTGCAACGCAACCACAATTACTGACTAGTGGAATGACCCAGGTTCAAATGGGGACCATTACCCCCCATCTTGGTCAAACAGTCAGTACTGGGCAACAACTCATGGCTTCACAACCATGGATGGTACAATACCAACAACCGCAATTCCAACAAGCTTACCAAGGATCTGAGAAACGAGTCTTTGCAAGTAATGGGCAGCCATACATTCAAAACAGTCAACATCAATCATATCATAATGATCATGCCCATCAACCTTACGAAAGTTACCAGCATCAAATGCATTATGTTGGTATGCAAAGTCCAACTGCTCAGGCAATTCCATCTTATCCTGGGTATGCTTCGCCGAGCCTGAATCAACAGTTGCCTTTCGTGGCGACTTTAGAGTTACTAGATCTGAATCGACTAACTAACAATCCAATTGCTTACGCCCCTTGGTGGCCAGCGATTCCTCATAAACTTCCGTCAAATATTCCTAAATTTAATGGAAATCCGAGTGAAGACCCATCGAATCATGTGATGACCTTTCATCTGTGGTGTTCATCAAACACTCTCAATGATGATTCAATCAAGCTTCGCCTTTTTTAGCGAACATTAACTGGTCCAGCAGCAAAATGGTATATCGGATTGCCTAGAGCTTTGTTTGATAACTTCAGTACCCTAGCCACAACCTTTTTAACCCATTTTCAATTACCCATAAGGTACGAAACGGGAACAGAGCTTCTTACCAATTTCAAACAAACGATGGCCACTCACATATCTGATCATATTCATGAGTGGCGACGTCATCGTAGAATGGCAAAAACATATGTTCTTGATCAGCTATTGGCTGAATGGTTTATTAAGTCATTGTTACCTTCTATTACCGAAGATGTGGAGAAGGGAGGAGTCGTCACTGAAGAGCAAGTTATTGCTCATGCACAATATCTAGACTTGATCTATATAAAGTTTGGCATGCTCTACGATAAAATCCCTGATGCTCCTAGACCAGAATTTTCCATTCCTCCCCCTCCTAAATCAAACAAAGACTCTCATGCCAGAGATGGCGTGATAGGTACAACTAGATCGAAAACCGTAAAGGCTTTGTCAAAGAAGGCCCACAGGATTTCAAGTCAAAATGCAAGTGAAGAACTTCTCGCCCCGGAAGTAAATGCCATGTCGACTGACAAAGGCAAAGAACCCAAGTAACTAGGGGGCAAGAAGAAAAAGAAAGGGAATAAGAAGAAGTAGGAGGAGTCTTCTCCTGAAAAACCTTCTGCAAACCCTTCTAGAGATAGGAAACCAAGTCATCCATGCTTTATATGTGATGAGGATCATTGGACGAGAGAGTGTCCATATAAAGCTGAGCTTAGAAAATTCTTCAAGAGTTCAAAAACCTCGTCAGTATTGACTGATCCATTTTCGAACCCAAGAACAAATCTGGTTGCTAATGATAATGCTTCCCCATCCCAAGTGCTAATGTTGTCGTTTTCAAAGCAACTAAATGATGCTTTGATATTGACAAGGAATAAAGATTACGGGAATCCACAGATGTCGAACAACAAGGATAATGATCAACCTAGTAGTTTGACAACAACTTCAACTGAAGTTGTGCCACCCATCACTCCTGAACTAACGATAACACCGCCAAAGGGAGTAGTACACAAATTGATGTTTAATCCTCATGCTAGAGCAACACAACATTATAATATAGTGGAGGATCTAGCCCAATCGTCGTCCGCTATGTCGACACTTGAGATATTGCAAAATTGCCCCTCCCAAAAGCAGGCTTTATTGTCAGCGATAGGTGGGATTGACCCAACGGATTCCAATCTTGTGGCCTTTAATCACAAAGGACATGACCCTTAGTTACGAGCTCAACTAGCTTTCCTTATTCAAGTGAAACCCCTCAACAAAACTGTTCATCGAACAATTATTGATGAGGGGGCATCTACATGTATTATGTCGATGAGTTTCTGGAAAACTTTAGGATCTCCACCCTTGTCACGATCGTCGACGACATTAAAAGCATTTGATGGACGAACATACACCCCATATGGGATATTGAGTAACTTGCGAGTCAAACTGGGGGGGAAAATAGTAGAAATTGATGTTGAAGTTATTGATGGAAACCTCGATTACAACATCCTACTGGGAAGGCCCTGGATATATGCTATGGCTGCCGTTGTGTCGACGTACTTCAAGAAGGTTGTATTTCCCTTCCAAGGAGGAATTATGGTCGTCAACCAACAAACCTTTATCCCCAATAGTTCACAAGTTACGGGAAGCATTCCGATGATCCATGGAAGCCCTCATTCGCTTCAAAATATCGGAGTAGGCCTACTAAAAGACCCTACATTAATGGGGATTTTTGCCTTACCACCTCCAATCAATTTGGCGGAAGTGGAAACGGTGGGAACCTGTAATATGATATCTTCTATTCAAAAGATGTCCGAAAATGATATTAGCATGGATCATCTACAGGTATTTCCTCCAAGCCCAATAGAAATATTGTTGCAATCAATGTTTTCGACATGGGAGGCAAACCCGAATCAATGCTCATCAATCATGTGGATAGATAGGTTTATAGAATATGGCACCCCTTCAGATCCTTGGTCACAAGTACATTCTATAGATGAAGGAATTGTTCAGTCAATGATGATTGACGGGGCACCATGGAAAGATTACCACCATCGTTCCCATCTTCCGAATTGTAAGGAGGATAATTCCAGTGAGCTTGATCATCCCTCAGTTTTTGACTTTCTATCGAATACTGTAAATACGGTGGATTTTGAACGAAACCTGTCCAATATTGAAGAGACTATTGCCATAAATATCTCGACCAAAACAGATGTTGTAGAGAATATTCATGTTGGAAAATCTTGTTCTCCTTCAGAACTGGAAGTATATTACGCTCTTTTTCATGAGTTTAGCGATGTCTTTGCTTGGTCATATGATGAAATGCCATGCATTTACTCGAGCATAATTGAACATGAAATTAAGATGTATCCAGATGTCAAACCAGTACAACAATGGCTCCAACAGGTGCACCCCAAGAATGTCACTGCCATCAAGGTGGAAGTTGAAAAACTCCTCCATGTTGGTTTTATTTACCCAGTTCCTCTAACTGATTGGGTATCAAATATTGTTCCTGTAATGAAAAAACAAGGAACGATTAGAGTGTGCATCGATTATAGGGATGTAAATCAAGATTGTCCAAAAGACAACTACCCTACACCCTTCATTGACTAGATAATTGATGAATGCGCCGGATGTGAAATCTTTTCATTTATGGATATAATTTTCTGGTATAATCAAATAAATATCTGCCCACAGGACCAGTCAAAGACTGCATTTATTTGTTCGTGGGGCACATTCGCATATCACAAGCTACCCTTTGGTTTAAAGAACATAGGGGAAACATTTCAGAGGGAAATGAATTATGCCTTGCATGACATCAAGAACATTGTTCAACCATATCTCAACGATCTTCTGGCTCATTCGCGAAAGTGGACTGATCATCTGCAGCATTTAAGAGCAATATTTCTACGTTGCCGACACTACAATATACAACTCAATCTGCACAAATGTGTGTTTTGTATTAGTTTTGATCGTTTACTTGGCTTTGTGGTCTCAAAGGACGGGATTCGTCTCGACCCATGTAAGGTTCAGGAAATCATTGATTTGCCTCCACCTTCAAATTTGCCTTAGATTCAGAAACTCCAAGGGAAAGCAAACTTTCTGAGGAGGTTCATTCCAAATTATGCCGAACTTGCTAAGGGTTATACTCATCTATTGAAAAAAGAAGTACCCTTTATCTGGGATCAAGTCGTGCAAGCTTCCTTTGATGCTTTAAAAGAATCCTTAATAAAAGCATCATTAATGTATGCTCCTGATTATCAAAAAGACTTTAACCTATATTTGGCTACAGCAGATACGACCATAGTAATGGTTTTAGTTCAAGAAGATGATGGAATTGAACATCCAATATATTACTTAAGACAAAACTTAAATGATACAAAGATGAAGTACTCCTACGTTGAAAAGCTGGCTCTCGCAACTGTTCAAGTGATACAGAGATTTCAACACTATATCCTCTTCAAAAAAACTACCATTTTATCAGATTGCAACCCCATGATTTATATATTGTCGCGACAGTTGCTGGGGGGAAAATATTCAAAATGGATAGCGATTTTACAAGAGTTTGATCTAGAATTCACAAAAGCCAAATCGAAGAAAGCCCTGGTTTTCGTGGAGTTACTATGTGATCTCCCATCATCGTCCAACGATGCCACATCCGAAGAAGCAATCATGGACGAATCTTTATTTCTGATATCTTCAAGCAATCCATGGTATGGAGATATAATAATCTATCTCCAAACCCAAACATATAGTTATAATACCTCACGCTCGAAACAACAATGGATTCGATACCAAGCAAAAGACTGTGTGATCGTCGGTGATATGCTTTACTGTCGTGGTATCGATATAGTTCTGCGGAGGTGCCTCACCCATGAGGAGGCCGAAAAAGTCCTCAATGACTATCATTCAGGCGCGTGTGGGGGGCATCAATCTGGGTATGCTACAGCTCAAAAGATTTTACAAGCAGGATACTTTTGGCCAACAATGTTCAAAGATTGCATAACTGCAGTCAGAAGTTGCCATGCCTGTCAAATCTTCGATCACAAAACCAGAATACCTCCTGCACCGCTACAGCTAGTAGTAGTTGTTGGGCCATTCGCCAAATGGGGCATAGATTCCATGACATGTAACCCCAGCTCGGCCAGGGGGCATGGGTATATCATAGTCGCAGTAGACTATTTTACCAAATGGGCCGAGGCGATGCCTACATTAAACAACAGCAGTGAAATGGCTGCCCTATTCATTTTCAATCATGTAGTCTCCAGATCCGGCATTCAACAGGCCATAGTCACAGATCATGGATCAAATTTTCACAATCACATGATGGTTGAGTTGGCTACCAAATTAGGACTGTCCCACGACAGCTCTACTCCGTATTATCCACAAACTAATGGACAAGTTGAGGCAATCAACAAGGTCCTGAAGCACATGCTGCAAAGGATGATTGGAGTCCATAAACGAAGTTGGCACCTGATCCTG
Organism: Pinus taeda; assembly: GCA_000404065.3. NCBI lineage: Eukaryota > Viridiplantae > Streptophyta > Pinopsida > Pinales > Pinaceae > Pinus > Pinus taeda. The sequence continues at coordinate 25,368 of APFE030396111.1, read as the reverse complement.
TACTCGACATTGTGGGCATACCAGACATCGGTGAGGAATGTGACCGAGTTTACACGTTTTCAACTGGTGTATGGCATGGAAGAGATCTTGCCAATTCAGTGTGAAATCTCGTCCCTCAAGCTCGCGGTCGACCTTCTCCCTGTAACTTCAGAAGAAGAGGCTAGTTTCTTGGAATTAATCCAATTGGATGAAACTCATCGTGATGCCGCTTCGGCTAACGAAGCCCACAAGAAATGAGTCAAAGTGTAGTTCGACAAAAATGTCAAACCTCGTGTCTTCTTAGAAGGTGACCTGGTCTTGCTTTATGACCAGGAGTCCGATAAGTTGGGAGCAGGTAAGTTCAAGTCTTTATGGATGGGTCCCTATATTGTTAAGCATGTATTAGCAAAAGGAGCCTATGAGTTGGTGGATTATGATGGGATTCCACTGGCGCAACCCCGCAATGGGTTGTACCTCAAGCATTACTATGCTTAACTCAGCGTAGTAACCCGTATGCTTTTGTTACATTTTTGTTTTCGCTAAGGGTAATTGTTTTGGTTAGGTAATCCACTTTTTTCATTTGTTGCATATGTTGAACTTATTGGAACCATTTGTTGGATATGCCGACGGAGGGAGTCGTAGTTTGCGGAACCTATCTTCTGTGGCCTGGGCCATCTTCGATCCGAGCGACGAGTTAGTGAGTTTCAGAGGGGTATGTATCGGTCGGTCAACGAACAATATCGTTGAATACAGTGTGTTGATAGAACTCCTCTCTGATGCTATTGCACATGGCATACGCCGACTTGTCGTCAGGCTAGACTCATAACTCGTCATTCTACAACTCACTGGCATCTACTCTGTACGGAATCCAGCTATCTACCGCATGTTCCTAAGGGTCAAGATCTTGGAAAGACAGTTCGATTCTATTCAATATCAACATATTTCCAAAAATTTATACACATTAACAGACTCATTGGCAAATTATGTATTAGATAGACATCTGCAACATTTATAAAAAGAAGCATTGCATCAATATTTGCATCAGGATCATGTAACTTAACCAAAATAAACCTTTGAAAATAAAAAATATATATAACTGTTTATGGTTTACACATAATCTTCTATAACCAAGACAAAATCGGTCAAATGACCCAAAACTCAAAACGCTAGGGGGCACCCTAGTCTAATGATGCTGGTGATAAGAAGTCACCGCCTGTGCAATCATGCGTAAAAGCCTAATCCATCGACTCAGCACACCAGTAGTATGTCGCTGCAACCTCAGAGGTAGCTCATCGGTCCTCGTGTCTGGAATACCAAGAGTGAGACCCTCGACCTGATCCTGCAATGCTGAAAGAGTCTTGGCCACATCAAGGTCGCAAAGGATGGCCCTCCCCGGAGCCTGTCGTACCAGAGCGGCAGCTGGTGCTCTCAGTACTACTGGTCGAACTGGTCCAATGTTTGTATGAGCACATGAGTTTTGATTAGTCTTGATCAAAGAAAGCATAAGGACATTATGAAAACAATAAATAGAGATATGGTCAAAGAATTTACCTATAGCACCCCACTGCTCACCAGCCGGCAGTACCAAATCCAGGTCACCTTGGAAATCCATACCAGCATATGGACACTTGGCATAAACCATCTCCTAGCGGTTGAACCACTCGAAGAAGGTGCCAGAGAAAGAAATCTGGGACTAACTAGCATGTCGGGCCATGAGGTCAACCCATCTCTGCATCTGTGGTTCAGTCGGTGGAGGTAAACTAAGCGAGATGTACTGTGGTTGCATCAGTGGGATCTTTTCCAATGCAAAAGTGGTCAAAATAGAACCATAGCCGAAATTCTTGGATCTTCCACTTTTCACCTTGGTCAGTTGTTCTTTCATCATAGGGAGTATTGCATCACACCAGTTGAACACCTTCGGTTCGAGGCATTCCAAGGCGTACTGCATATAAGACCTGTTAGCCATGTGAAGAGCTGCACTACTAGCCAGTCTAGCAAAAGTAAACAAAATGGTCCTCAAGGACCGATCAGTGACATCTTGGATGTTGATCTTGCCGTCCCTACTCGGCTGAGATCCCTCTCTGCAATACCGGTGAATGTAATCTCTCACGGATTCACCCCCACGAGCAGAACCTGATAATGAGAGAGAGGCACCACGCCTTGATAAACCGGTCAAAAAATAGATTTCCACGATAGTCAGGGGGATGGATTTTCCTCTGATCTAGAACACCTGGTTGGTATGATCCCATGCATCGAGGAAATATTGCAACAATTTGATTTGTTGGCTCATGGTAGAGATGTGAAAAAAATTGAGCAAGCCATAGTTCCACAATGCAGTTACCGTACCCGGATCATGTAAAGCAATCATCTGCTCTTCCTCATGCTCACATTCTTGCCATGTAATAACCATTTTGCTCTGATGAATCTCTGAAAACAAACAAGAGAAGAGTCAGGGTCCTGATTTGGCAAAAAACAGGCAAAACCTCCATGAGAAAACAGTGCAAAAGTTTCCCTCCTTGCGCCCATCACACCCCAGCAGTGTACTGGGAGCAATGCATACTGACTGACCAGTGACCAATCCAGTATGGATCACACCTTTCGATATAGGAAAGGTGCGATGGGGCTAGGGCGAATTGTTCAAACCCCAGAGGCTCAGCAAAGCAGGGAAACATGCTTAGAATTCAAAAAGGAAAGAATGCAACTAAAGAGCACAGGTTTAGCTCCTACCTGGTCCAAACGGCACCGAGAATCGTCCACAGAATCTCCCGGAATTAGCTAGTGAAAATCATGGGGGAAAGCACCTCCAGAGCTCCAACAAACCAAGTTCAAATGAAATGGTAAAATGAGAGGTAAAAGTCATTTTTAAATTACTATTCACGTAATTCGAGTAAGGTATTAGTGTTTTAACTCATTTTTCAAGCATGTGCTTTCATTTCTAATCGGTTTGAAGCAATTAAGCAGGTAGTATGACCATTGAAAGAACAAAGTGCTAACGGTGAATCAAATAATCAATGACCATTATCACGAGCAGTTTTTATGTGAAGTTCAAGCTCGTTAAAAATTAAACCTAAGCAATGAGCAAATGTTTCCTCCAGAGTTTAAGCTCATTAAAAAATGAACCAATC
>APFE030396109.1:0-18961 GCA_000404065.3 Pinus taeda | reverse complement strand
CGAAGGCTAGAAGGATCTTCCTGATGTAGTTCCAATTCAACTTATCATAAGCCTTGGCTATGTCCAGTTGCATAATCATTCCCGCCTTCTTATTACTTACTAATGAATGCATCACCTCATGCACTTGGATGATGTTATTTATAATTTGTCTGCCCTCCACATAACCTGTCTGCTCCATAGAAACTAGAGTGGGGAGAAGGGGTTTGAGTCTATTGGCAATTACTTTGGATATTATCTTGTACACCACATTGAACAAGGCTATGGGTCTGATTTAGTTTAGAGTTAGATCATTGTCCTATTTGGGGATCAGAGAGATGAAAGATGTATTGAGCACCTTCAGAACGGTTCTACTCATTCTGGAGTCCTCCAAGACAACTAGAATATCTTGCTTAACAATGTTCCAGCAAGCTTTAAAAAAATCAGCATTGAAACCATCAGGGCCAAGCTCTTTTCCATTCTACATTTCTTTTATAACATCACTAACCTCATCTTCATTCACCGACCTATTGAGATTATAATTATCTTCTCTTGTTACTAATTTAGGAATGTGCTTCGTGAAGTCCCTGATAAAATGATCTCTATCTAAGATGGTCTCCTCTGTGATATTTCGAAAGTGCTGAACCAACACAGCTTCTATGTCTTTATGGGTATTGAGTAATTGACCTTCAGAGTCCTTGATCATTGAGATCCTATTATGCGACCTGTTCTCCATAGTGGATCTGTGGAAAAACCTTTTGTTTCTCTGCCCTTCTTTTAGCCATTGAACCCTTGATTTTTGTCTCCAAAATATCTCTTCTTGTTTACATAGATTCTCCCAGTACTGATGAAACTTGGTGGCTTGATTGTCCCTTGCCCTATCAAAGCCATCCGTGATAAGGGCTTGATTGAGCTCCTGCATTTTACCTTCTACAACTTTTTTCACTTCAAAAATATTGCCAAACTCATTCTTGTTCCAATCTTTGAGTCTAAGCTTGATATGTTTCAGTCGTTTGTGCAGTAGAAACATTCTCGTACACTGAATCTGTAGATCCTCTATCCACCATTTAGCAATGTTGCTAATAAAATTTGGGTGGGTGAGCCAGATGTTCTCAAATCTAAAAGGTCTATTCTTGGGGGTGCCAATGCCCTGAACCTCAAGTTGGACAGGCCAATGGTTGGAGCCACCAAAGGGGAGAATTTTTATTGTCATATCCATGCCTATGAGCATGAGTTCCTCTAAGATAAGGAATCTGTCTAGCTTTGTGGCTACTTGAGACTCTCCTCCTCTCTTATTGTTCCATGTAAAGAGGCCATTACTAGTATCCATGTCCACTAGCTTCATGTTGTCAAGAAAATTATGAAATTATATAGAGTCTTTGCCTAAATTTATAGTCCCACCCTTTTTCTTCGTAAGGGATTTGATCATGTTAAAGTCCCCTCCCATTATCCATGTATTTCTGCGAGTCTATCTCTTAGATCCCTAAGAGAATCTAAAAGCCTGAGTTTATCATCAAGTCTTTGAGGCCCATAAACATTTGTAATTAAATACATCTCCCTGTCTCCAATAGGCTCAATAACCACTGATAAATAATTCCTAGATGCCTCAGCATCTATTATGCTAATCTTTTGGGGGTTCCAAAGAGTAAGGATACCTCCTACTATTTTGTCTGCTTTGACTTCTAGAAACTCATATTTATTGAGCCATCTGTTGTGTATCTCCTTTATTTTTTCAATGGAACGTTTATTTTCCTGGATAAAGATCATGACCAAAGCTTCTTGTTTCATTCTATTGTTGAGTAACCTTTGTTTCATGTTACTACCTAGACCTCTGATATTCCAATATGTTAGCTTCACTATGAAAGATTTGTGAAGGAGTAGCTGGTTAGATATTTCATCTTACCTGAATCTATCATTAGTTTTCCACATTCCATCAATAACTCATTTAGTTTTTTCCTGCCCCTTTTCCTTCCTCGATTCCTGGGAGCTAGTCCTGGTGTGGTTTTCATAATTTTCACCCCTTCGTTGCCTTTCCTTTCTGTGTGTCCTTGTCCTTCCAGCTTGTTAGTCTGGGTTCTCCATAGGAACAATTGTTGCACTTTGTTAAACTCTTCTTGAGGTAATGAGTCAACCCCTCCCGTGGTCCCCTGTTTCAAGAAGCCTTCTAGGTCTAGGTGTTCTCTATCAAGAATATCCTACAGTTTATGATCCTCTATTTCCATCTCACTCAGGGCCATTTCTTGGTGCCATTCTAGTTCCTCATTGTTTAGCATAGTCCCTATATATTTCTAAGTATCCTGTGTTTTCACACTATTTTCCTCCTTATCTTTCCCTCCTTGGTTTTCCCCCATTTCCTGATCTACCTTTTTTGCCTCTTCCTCTTCTTCTAATACTTGGAACTTGTTCTAACTCGCTTATTTCCCCTCTGTTTGATTTTTATTGGGCCCCCTTTTACCCCCCTTTCCTTTACACCCCATTTTTTGAAAGCTTTTAGTATCTTTCATTGTGGTATCTTTACGTTTGGTCTTTACTTTACTAAGAGGGCAATCTCTAAATAGGTTTCCATGTTCATGGCACCTTTGACATCTGAAAGGAATATGTTCATAATCCACGGTTTGTACCCATTCTTCATCAAAAACTTCCAGGATGACCTCGTCCGATAGAGCTCTAAAGAGATCCATCTCCACACGTATTCGGGTGAAGGAAGTGTATTTTCCCCTTCTGTTAGCCTCAGAAGTTTTGACAAAATGCCCTAGTTTATTTCATATTGCAGATAAAGATTTAGTTTTCCAGTAATCTAGAGGTAGGGAATAGAGTCTTACCCAAACCGGGACCGAAGTGAAAGTCTTGCATTCTGGTTTGAAATTCATCATCCAGGGTTGCATATAAAGGCCTGCAGCTACATAGAAGTAGGGCCCTCCCTCAAACACCCTGTCTTTGTCCTCTATATTTGTGAAGACTACCATGAAGAAACCTTTTGATCCAAGATGTAGGTCTATGCCTCCTTTAGGTTTCCAGTGGTATTTAATCCACGCCTGCAGCGCCTTCTCAGTGGGCCATAACCCCATGAATTTATAAATAATAGCATAGGTCCGCATGTGATTGTTGTGCACCTGCAGTGTAGGATAATTTAAAACTACTCTAGGTGTGACCTCAGCATTAGGCTTACATGGACACTTTTGCGTTTTCATTTTTGCATCCTATTTTTTGTCCTCTTCCTCATTTCCTTTTAAATTGTTGTCTCCCTTGAATTGGTCAGGTCCTACGCCTCACTATTATTCCTTTTCCCTTCTCCTGAAAGACTTTTAGCTGTCTCCAATGGTTTCTTACCTCGACTGACTATTGCTTATCTGTAGGAGGGGGTGGAGCTCCCCCCTTTGCGCCCCTCCATGGCATTCAACACCTGAATATTCTTGAAACCCTAGTTCTCACTAGTTCCACTACTTTGCCTCCCACTCTCAAATCCTTAATATTCTTGAAATCCTTAGAGTCTCGCCTTGAAATTTTTATACACTTCCATTACATTTTCACTTATATTTCCATATTATCACCTTCACTCCACCTCTATTTCATTACATTTACCTCCATTTCATTACATTCACCTTACCATTATGATTATTGGGTTACATTTATGTTTTTCCAAACTTTATTAACTCTTATCATTTTTAAATGAATTTATGGTTAAAAATTAGAAAATAATGTGCATATGATTAAACCTAACAAGTGGGATGAGATTGTTGACATGTGTAGGTCAAAGGGAAGCTTCTAAAAGACCTTTATGTGGCCTCCCAAAACCAATTTCGGATTTGAGTGGAGCATATCATGGGATCATAAGGATATGTGTCTCATTTCTTATTTGTATTGAAACTCTAAGAAGACATGTGTCTTATCATTTCCTATTTTGATTATGACTCTAGAGATATATGGAGAGATTCATGGACTCTCATTAATGAGATAGCTTCTCATCTTTTTGTATAAATAGGGGAAGTTTTCTCCTATCCTGGGGGGGGTAAAAGGAGGAAAAGAAGAAATAGAATTATAGAATTTTTTATAACAAGGCTTGAGATGGAATGGGATGTAAGGTAAAGAGCTATTGATGTAATGAGATTAGGAGTATAAATTGCCATTGTGTAAAGTTGTGAGTTTATCAATAAAGAAGGTTCTTATCTATTATTGAATTTTAGAATGTGAGTTTTGTGAGTTGGAATGCCATTGGACAATGGAAGGGTCCCCATCAACCATGTGCATCCCTTTGTAAATTTGTAAGATTAAGTAGTTTGTTTTACTTTGTTTCATGCAAATAGTTTAGCTTTCCATTGTAAATGTTATTTTATTTTTCATATATAGATTTACCGCACTGTGTAATTTTATGTTTCCTAAGAGCATCTCAATAAAGTAGTGTTTTATCAAATTTATAAAATTGGATTGCTTGAAGCATTAGAGCATACAATGACTTAGTTTTCTTTCACATGTCTTTACAATTCTTTCTTACATTTAGCTTTACATTCACTTTTTAACCCTACGTTTTCGAAAGAGCTTCTTAAGAAGGTAGCATTCAACTATTTTCCAATATTGCTTGCTTGAGGCATTAAGAATAAACAATGATTTAGTTGCTTTACTTATGCTTTTGTCAAGATTTTTAGATTAAGCTTTCATCTATTGTGTAATCTCATGATCAGAAAGTCTAAGAAGGTATTTCTTCCAATTTGGGTTGCCTAAGAGGCATTAGATCACATATTTGTTGCAAGGTTTCCTTTCCATGCTTTTATTATGCTTCCTTATATCACATCTAATGTATATTCAATTCATTAAGTCATTTCAAGAATATGATTTTGACATCTTCCTATATTGAATATTCACAATAGTATTTGAGGATGTAGTAGATCATAGTTTTTTTTATATTGCTTGCTTTCATAGAATAGAATAGCATTAGTTTTATTTCTTATCAAGAGTTTTCAAGGATAAGATAGGAAGTGAGTTCATTTTCATCTTATCAATGAATACAAGTGTGTCTAGAATAATGCACTGCTTTTCATAGGCAGAGTGCCGACCTAAATTAGACTAACCATTCAAGTTTTTGATTTGATTTTATGCAAATTAAGTTAGTTGAAGTCCATTTCCTTTTCTTCCTTCTTAGAAATTAGTTCTTATATTAGACATCCATTAGACTTAGTTGATCATTTACACTTAACATCCATTAAAATCATTAGGAATAAAAGACAAAATCCTCAAATCAATACAAAAGCATACTCAACGAAATAAGAAACAAGGTTAACTAAGCACATATTGTGCACCACACTTCATCAGTTTACTAACCCTAGTCGGTAATTTATGTTAGCAATCTAAGACATTAAATTGACTGAATTTTTGCATCGTTGTCGGGAAAGTGTAATTAGGAGACTTTATTTCTTACATCTAATAAATAAATTCTCGAGTATGCTCTCCTCCTGCACTTTGTGTGATCTAAACGATAAAAAAAATTAAAAAATTATGATAAAAATAAAATAAAATATTTTTTTTAATTTTTTGTTCTAATAAAATATATGTGTCTTTTAAGTTTGGAAACCATAACATATATAATTTCATTAATTAAAAAATTTATAAAAAAAAATTATTCAAAACAACGAATAGCCCATCAAAAGGAGGCCCGCACATATGTGTGAAGCCAGCCTTTGGCTTGGCCTTACGCATATGTGCAGACCTCCAATCGACCCAAAGACCCATGCACTGCAATAAAAAGAGGAACCTTCTCTTTTCCATATTCAGTCTTCCTCAAGAAGTAGTTATTAGAAATCGATTTTCAAAAGTTGAAGAGAGAGATAATGAAGGTGTATTGGATGAAGAAATTCCTGATGAAGAGAAGATTACATACTATTGATGAAGAGAAGATTACAGATTCCATTGCAGGGAATTGGAATAAGGGTGATTAATCTGAACTTCTCTGTGAGAGACAAGCCACTATACATCAAAACCTACAAATAAAAAATCAAACCACAACAATTTTAGTTTGTTGCAGAAGTAATTGCCAGAAAAAGAAATTGCCAAAAATGTGTAACTATTAAAAATACATGATTTTAAAATGCATTTTCTGAACAAACTAAGTAAAATTAGAAAAATTGAAACATGGGTGTTTTCGGGAACATGGTGAGTTAGGTAACCTAGAAATAGTTTTCTGAATTTCATAACCATTTGGGACAAATTGAGGGTTCTTCATAGCTCCATTTTGCAGATTGCATGAAGAAAAACTATTTGTTTCGAATTGTTTTAATATGGAAAGTTGAAAGCAGAAAAATCCAAGTGAATAACAAACTCTGCTCCACATGGCATGTGGTCTAAGAGTCCAATTTGATTTTAGAAAAATCCAAGTGAATAACAAACTCTGTTCCACATTGCATGAGGTCTAAGAGTCCAATTTGATTTAATAAATTTGATTTTAGACACGTATGCGTCTCATTCCCTATGTGTCTCATGATTAAAAATAATAATAATTAATAATAATAAAATCATTTCTTTATTAATATTTCTTTTGGTAAAGAAAATAAAATAAAAATTCATTCAAAAAAAATAAAATTTATATAATATATATATTATTATATAGTATAATATATATATATTTGCCAATGATGCAATCAATTTATTGAAGCAATTTATAAAGCTTAAAATACTTGCAAAATTTGGTTGAAATAATTTTTTTTTTTGCAAGTAGTTTTTCATATTTTTGTCGGTTCAAATATTTTTGACACCATGTTATTTTTGTAGCACATATGACGATTCAATAGTGGCTTTCGGAACAATTGGAAAATTATTTAAATGATTTTTGAACATTTGGCATTAATATTGTTGTTGTGTATTTTTTATGAAGTTTCAACTAGCAGGACATAGCAAATCTTTGTGATACCAATCATTTTACTCAGCATAGTGCATGAAGTCATTCAACAACAGGGAGTTAATTTATTTTTCATGATTATTTCTTAAAATTGGATTGTTATCGATATCATGAATTGGACCGAATATAACACTTTTTGACTTTCCTTTGTATGTTTCATTTTACATTCAATTTTTGCGTAAGAATCAGAAAGAAATTAGTTATTTATTTCTTAACACACTTATGTTCTTTGTGTCAATTTTTTTTTTGCAGGTTTACGATGATTGAATGATCAATAAGGAGATTAAATTGTGATGACAATTGGTCTTCAAAAGACCAATCTCATAAGAAACATAAGAACAAGTCCATGTCCATATTCATCAAAATCATTACTCTTCCTCCCTTTTGAATTAAAAATCCAACCAAGAACTTTGAATCTAGCAACAATTATTTTCTCAGCAAGAGTCAGATGTTCATTTTCCTTTATTCACATAAACTTCCCATTACTTTTTGTCTATTTGACCCGCAAATAAAAGCAAGAAGCTCACTGACATGCTTATTGCCCATTGTCATTATTATTTTCCATTCTCATCTTCCATTTTCATTTTTTCTTTCCTATCCTTTTCATTTCACAAATAAACCCTACTTCAATGCAAATTACTGACTCCATAGTCCTTTGAGTCAAAATGCCTTGCAAAAACACCTTGAGGCTTGCATGCCTTAATGACAAGTCCTCATGCCTACGAACAATGGGGATACATTAATGTCCCTTGTTCATCGAATCTTCTAGGTACTCAATAACAACAAAATTATTCGTACGTAGCAAGATGTGTTCGGACATCTTGACTCTCATTGTCATTAATGGTGAGATTTTTCATTTTGACTAGTGGCATCCATTAATGGACACTAAGTCAACAATTTCCTACTATGTTCGAAAACATCACATCTATTCACATAGCAGGAATTGTGCCAATGAGTTTTGAAGACATGAAGACTTTCATCTTCAGCATTTTGGAGAAAATGTAGAAGACATGCAGCTACGAAATCATATGTCAGCTACAAAATCAGATGAAATCTATAGAATCAAGTAATAGTTGCGGAATCAGATGGCAGCAGCAGAATCAACACTATTCCGCAACAGATTCAACAAGTTTTAATAAAAGCACTAAAAGGTTATCTTGACTCTTTTCTCCATGACTGGTCCAGCCACTTGAAGAAGATTATGATCAAAATTTTGTAGCCACCACACATGCAGCTCATCCATTTCCAAAGGGGAAGTTAAGGTATGTCATTTTCTAACTTTTTACCATAAAATTCCTTGGAAAATATAGAATGATAATTTTTGGAAAAAAACATTTATCTTCCTCATCTCATAAAATTACCAATATCATCAGTTGCGGCGGGGGGGATACATTCATATTCATATTTTTCCATTTTCATATCACATTCAAAATCCCACATACTTTCAAAAGATATTAACTATTACATTCTTGTTATGAGCATGCAAGGCTTTCGAAAAGTGCTGAAAAGTTAATTGGATGCAAACACAATCATGGTTGTCACACAAGAACCAACTATGATGCAATCCAATAAAGATATACTTTGCAACAATAATCAAATTATCATTATGCAAAGTTCAAAGATAAAAAAATGAATGCAACATCAAAATATGGTTGTAAAATAAGAACCAACCATGTTGCAATTAACCTAAAAGACTTTGCATAAGTATGAAGTTATCAAATGATATCATGTAAAGGTGGGGGTGGATACATTCATATTCATATCACATTCAAAATCCCACATACTTTCAAAAGATATTAACTATTACATTATTGTTATGAGTATACAAGGCTTTTCAAAAGTACTGAAAGGATAATTGGATACAAACACAATCATGGTTGTCACACAAGAACCAACTATGATGAAATCCAATAAAGATATACTTTGCAACAATAATCAAATTATCATTATGCAAAGTTCAAAGATAAAAAATGAATGCAGCAAAAAAATATGGTTGTAAAACAAGAACCAACCATGTTGCAATTAACCTAAAAGATTTTGCAGAAGTATGAAGTTATCAAATGATATCATGCAAAGTTAAGGCAAATCTCAAGGATCAAAAAGAATTAATGTAATATATTGCATGAGGACATGCAATAGCTTCAGTTGGGGGGTATCTTGGGCCTTGAAATTGTCATTCACTTCCATTACATTTCCACTTATATTTCTATATTTTCATGTTCACTCCATCTATATTTCATTACATTTACCTCAATTTCATTACATTTACTTTACCATTATCATTATTGGGTCACATTTATGTTTTTCCAAATTTTATTAATTCTTAGCATTTTTAAATGAATTTATGGTTAAAAATTAGAAAATAATGTGCATATGCTTATACCTAACAAGTGGGATGATATTGTTGACATGTGTAGGTCAAAAGGAAGCTTCTAAAAGACCTTTACGTGGCCTCCCAAAACCAAATTCAAATTTGAGTGGAGAAGATCATGGGATCATAAGGATATGTGTCTCATTTCCTATTTGTATTGAAACCCTAAGAAGACATGTGTCTTATCATTTCCTATTTCGATTGTAACTCTAGAGATATAGGGAGAGATTCATGGACTCTCATTAATGAAATAGCTTCTCATCTTTTTGTATAAATAGGGGAAGTTTTCTCCTATCATGGGGGGGTAAAAGGAGGAAAAGAAGAGAAAGAATTATAGAATGTTTTGTAACAACGCTTGAGATGGAATGGGATGTAAAGTGAAGAGCTATTGATGTAATAAGATTAGAAGTGTAGATTTCCATTGTGTAAAGTTGTGAGTTTCTGAGAGACTGAATTTGGATATTCCACAGTGTTCATCATTTTTATTTGTCGACGTTTCGAGCCTAGACTAAGACTCATCATCATTAGAATATGAGTTTTGTGACTTGGAATGCTATTGGACAATGGAAGGACCCCCATAACCCATGTGCATCCATTTGTAAATTTGCAAGATTAATTAGTTTGGTTTACTTTGATTCATGCAAGTAGTTTAACTTTCCATTGAAAATGTTATTTTTTTTTTCAAATGTAGATTTCCCTCACTGTGTAATTTTATGTTTCTTAAGAGCATCTCAAGAAAGTAGTGTTTTATCTATTTTATAAAATTGGATTGCTTGAAGCATTAGAGCATACAGTGAGTTAGTTTTCCTTCACATGCCTTTATAATGCTTTCTTAGATTCAGCTTTACATTCATTGTTTAACCCTATTGTTTCCAAAGAGATTCTCAAGAAGGTAGCATTCAGCTATTTTCCAATATTGGTTTCTTGAGGCATTAAGAGTAAATAGTGATTTAGTTTATTTCCTTATGCTTTTCTCACGCTTTTTAGATTAAGCTTTCATCTATTGTGTAATCTCATGATTAGCAAGTCCAAGAAGGTAGTTCTTCCAACTTGGGTTGCCTAAGAGGCATTAGTACACATAGTAGCTGCAAGTTTTCCTTTCCATGCTTTTATTATGCTTTCTTATATCACATCTAATGTATACTCAATTGCTTAATTAATTTCAAGAAGATGATTTCGACATATTCCTATATTGAATATTCACAGTAGTATTTGAGCATGTAGTAGATCATAGTTGTTTTTATATTGCTTGCTTTCATTTCATAGAATAGGATTAGTTTTATTTTTGATCAAGAGTTTTCAAGGATAGGATAGGAAGTGATTTCATTTCCATCTTATCAATGAATACAATTGTATCTAGAATAATTCTCTCCTTTTCATAGACATAGGTGCCGACCTAGATTAGACTAACCATTCAAGTTTTTTATTTGATTTCATGCAAATCAAGTTAGTTGAAGTACATTTCCTTTTCTTCCTTCTTAGAAATTAGTTCTTATATTAAACATCCATTAGACTTAGTTGATCATTGACACTTAACATCCATTGAAATCATTAGGCATAAAAGACAAAACCCTCAAAACAATACCAAAACATACTCAACGAAGTAAGAAACAAGGTTAACTAAGCACATATTGTGCACCACACTTCATCAGAGTGCTAACCCTCATCGATAATTTATGTTAGCAATTTAAGACATTAAATTGACTAAACAAGCTCCAACCTTTACTCATTTCCCAGCTACTATTCGAAGGGAGCTCTAACCCCCTGGCTCTTGTACTAGCCGATAAGTTTACCAGTATATAGGCACCAGCGTACAGAAGGCTACGACCTTCTCTCTTACTCCAGGGACCACATTTCATAATTTTTCAAACTGGATACTCCTAGAACACAAAACCACAATCTAAAGGCCACATTTCATCAAATTTTCATACTAGACCCATCAACAACCATTGAAGGTCAAAATCAATCACCACTATAATACAAATACTCACTGAAAACCCATCATCAAGAAAATCACAATCAATCAATATGAACATTCAGAACGTTGTCACCAAAACATAGTCACCAAAATATAGAGCAGAACCCAGAACTCTGCAACAACAACTATAACCAACTGCTACTTAAAACATCATATTTCATAATGTATACGCTACTTTGATGTGCCGAATCAACGTGTATACGTGATTTTAACAAACTGAAATAGCGTATAAATCTTCAAATACTAACTTAAAACATCACAACTATTCCACAATTCAGTCATACCTAGATCATAACATTTATAGAATAAAACATGCATTAGTATTCAGATCTAGCCTAATCAACAACAAATCATGCAATGATAAGTCATTTCAGTTCTTATGATCCTGATCTAACATTATCTCCAAGGTGCTCAAAATATTTCAGAACATCTCATAATCATAGCCCCTACAACATAACATAAATTTCAGATAGAAGTATTCCTTAGAAACCCATTCACTTGCACACTTTGGCCTAATGATCTTCTCCTCCTTATATAATTTTAGGCCTTTCTCAATACCTCAAACCAAAACCACTTATGACCCATTGTATTCTTGGGTAAGATCAAATAGTCCTTACTCCATTCAATATTGTGGGCTAATACCATGGTATTGACCCCTGGTATTCTTTGTTGTTGAATTTCCTTGTTTTTGCATCTTGTACACACTTTTCCTCTTATGAGAGTGTGTGCATATGTATACTCTCTTTTTGTTTTGTGGAACTACATGTACACACTACTTAGACAAATTGAACGAGCATATACTTCTCTTTCTTCAATCTTTGGAGTTCGATCTATAATCCTTTGTTGTTAGATTGTTGTACTATGAACTGTCATCTATGTGAGCTGCCATCAAGGACAACCTTTGTATCATAATGCCAACAATTTCTACTGAAAGACTTTTCTTAATTCATTATGGATCATAGAATCTTGAATATAGAAAATATTCTATATGTTGAACAAAAGAAAAACCTCCCAAATAAATGTCAACCTCTTCAGGGAGGCCAACCATGTCTTCAAAATCCACCAAAAACTAGAGAATCCTTTTATCAAAATATGTCTAACATTTCTCCTCGAAATGAAAAAAAAATTCTGATGGACCCAACGATTTTTCCAACAACTGCCCTGGTCCATAGTTCCAGAGGGAATCCATACAACTTGACTCAAGTATATCTCAAGCTAATCACCTCTATAAGAGGATTGAAACACTAAAATCAACCCAAAACTCAGGCCTATCCAAATACCACCTCAATCTGGGATTCATGCGGAAGATGAAAATGGTATCAACAGTTGAAAAGGCAAATCAAAACTAGAGTATACCCAAGTGATGGCTTCCAATGTTTTCAAACCCACTCCAACATTTGTGTCTTATTTAAGGAAACATAAAAAAGCTTTCCATCCCGAGCAGAGAGTCTAGATACTCTACTAATGTCAACATCTTCCCCCAATGACACAGAAGGATTATGTGAACTAGGATGTAATGCATCTGAAAGGATTGAATTATCATGTAGAAGGAAATTCCTAGACCCACAAATCGACTCCAAGCACTCTGAAGATGTAAAACCCTCCCGAGGAGGTTTACCACCAGGGCCACAAGTGTCCACACATTCATCCCCTCCAAGTCATTGTGCCATCCTAGGAGACAGATACATGTAGGTCCAAAATAATAACCATAACCAAAACCCACAAAATAAAACTGACCAGGAGGTAGAAACTGAAAAAACCCTTGAACAAAGCGTGCACTTGATAGGAAAGACAAAAGGAAAAAAAACTAAGAAATTTCTAAAAGACCCAATCAAAAGGGCCCATAAACCTAGAATAATTTCTCCATCACCCAACAAAAAGAGCACCCATGCAAGTTGCAGGAAAATATGAAATATTTATAGATTTTAGTTATAAACCCCTGCCACCAAATAAAAGGAATCTAATATCCCCCTCAGGAGGAAGAAACAACTACCCATCCAATCCAAAGACAAAATTAGCAAAGACGGGAATGATGGAATCACCATATTCAATGTAGACACCCATTTCTTGGGTTCACTGGCAAATGCATTTCCATTCTTCATGGTAATAGGCTACCAGTGGGTGCATTCACTCAAGTACTTAATTGCTTTCTCTTCATTTCATCTAATTGTGTTGGTAACCAACGCTATGCTCAATATACATTATTCACTCATTATAAAAAATAATTTATGAAAGTTTAAGCATATTGGAAAAATCATGTATCTTTTACATTACACATATTCAATCATAATTTGTATATTGTGATATTATTCAGTATATCTGATTTTTTTATTAAATTTTGTGAAAATTTGGTTAGTATTGTAACAATGGATAAATTCATTGACCACTTATTAATTTAAGTGTTAATCATAAGCTTTTATACATTTAATAATGTTTAATATAGAAAATAATTTATTTTTTATATAATAAACGAAATTTTGTTTATTTCAAATATGATGGGACTAACATTTGGGGTTTTATTGTTGGCTTAACTCTTTCCCGTTTATATTATTTAAAATATATTCCAAAATTTCATCTTGAATATACCAAATTTCATATCTTTTATCTTTCATGTCCAAATTTTCATTTTTCTAAATATTTCTTACCTTTAATTGTGTTGCATATAAACCATTTCTTTTCTACAAGATGCACTCATATATTATTGCAAACGTAGATTTCTCATGTCTTGAATGGCCTTGGCATCACCCAAACCACTATATCAACATACAACCTAAGCCAACATCTTGTTAGCTCACCACATGAGCCACCTTCATAGAAGCTCCTGTCATGGCTTAAATATTCTTATGTGGGATAATCTCACTACTTTGTTGCTTGAATATGCTTGATAACCTTAGAGTGAGGGGGTATGAAGGCTAATAGGATATCAAAATTTATTTTTCACTCTTTAAGAGAGCTATTGGTGGCCCTAGAATAATGAGAATCACTTTCAACTTACAATATAAAAACAAGTTCTTGGAATAGGAAAACTATATCTGGTTCAGAAGAAACTATAACCATTACACATACATGTTGGTAGGAAAATTTAATTTAAAACTGACTTGGGGTTCAACCAAGGGTGTCCACAAAAAGCCCGCATAGTCTAGCACTTTCCCGACATTTTCACTTCTTCGAAAAGAAAGATGAGTCTCACCCCAGGTGAGCCAGAACCATGGAAGAATAATGGGGATTTAGATCTACCAATTATACGACTTGTGCGACTACCACAACATTCATTCTCAACCATTCATGTCATACATTCAATAGGAAAATTACCATACACATAAATTTTAAAGGGGTCCATAAATTACAAAATTAAATGATAGAATTCCCATTTTTCTTATATTAATCATCAATAGAGTACAATTTCATTACATTTAGTATCATTTCAACTTGCGATATTATAGAATTGTGCACAGTATCGAAATCTATAGGAAATACATAAGTAAAACATTACATATCCTGATCTCATAGATAAACAACTATTGACACTCAACACTATCTATTCTTTAGGCTTGATCTAGACTTTGGGGCACTATGTAAACTTTTTCTTGCCGGCTTCTATCTCCTTTTATAACCACACTCTCTTGCTATGGTACCTCACTTGCTTGATCCATGGTTTCCAATACCTAGGGACATCATTCTGGTTTTTTGTTTGAATGTATAAAAATATAAAAATCGGCTCTAGTTCTTCGGCACACTCCCTTATTTTCCATTGCACGAGTTCCAAGCCATTCTACTGCCATTTTGGTTTTCTAGTGCTCTGTTTCTAGAATTTCCACCCAAAAGTTCCTCGCGACTATTGCGGGCTGGTTTCCTATTGACTCACCCTCAAGTCAATGTGATGTTGTTGTTGCTTCTGAATCTATTGCGGGCTGGTTTCCACTAGCTTCAATTGCAGTACTTTCAAACGAAGGGCCTAACTATGGAACAGTCTAAAGAGAGGACTCCTTGAAACTGGTGAATGTGAAAATAAAGGAGTGTCATGAGTCCATAAGTGTGGAAACCTTGGTTGAGAACTCGATAATGGTCTAGTCAATGAGATCCTTGGGTTTAGACTCAACCAATTCCTAAATATCTTGATCGACAATGATGGACAATTTGCTCAAGGTCATAAAGTGCTTTTGATTTTTTGGTCAAAGGTTGTGGAGCACTCGCTCAATGACTTGGGTTGCATATTCTAGCTCAATAATTTGGGCATCAAGGACATTGGCTTGGTCAAGCAACTGCTACTTATCTTCCATATTAGAGGTCACAAATACTTACTCGTATAAATTATGAACATTATTGTTCAAGGGATCAATGGCTGCATGTTTCTTTCCGACAACATGAACAACATTGGAGATTTGGCGAAACACATACTGAAATTGTTGCATGACTTGGGGTAGAGTAGCATGAAGAGAAGTGGTAATCTGAAATTTCTCACTAATATGATTATAATAGATGGTGGAAGGATCAGAGGAAGACTTTTGCATCTTGGTTATAGTTTCTTAGAGGTTTGCATGCTAAGACACTAGTTGTTGACATGGTACTTCAACCATAGTACAACATTCGGTAGGGACATAGGTAGAAAAATATTCAAGTTGCTCAGGGCGAATGGAGCAAGGGTCATCCATAGATATTGTTAGAGCCTAGATTGACCTCAGGATGAAGGGAGGCAATCCTAGGATAACCACAAACCAAGCTTAACCTAGTAGCTAGCCCTACCAGGTCGGGAGAGGGCTCTCTCCTTGTGAATCTCAGTGAATATGACTGGATCAAATATGGATTTTAGGCTAGGTATTGTAGCTCTATGGTTTTTTATTTATTTTGTTGGGTTTTTTGTTGGATCAAATGGAGCAGGCAGCTTTGGGTTTGGGAAATCAAGTCAGCATGTACGGTGTTCTATGGGGCAAGGTAGGTAGGTGTTTTGGCACTTAGAATTGAGTGCGATGAGAGGTCTAAGACTAGTGAGGAGTTGAGGAGGGCATGAAAAGATCATGTATCCTTCTCAAACAGTTGAAAACATCAAAAACTGAATGGTTTCCCAAGGGAGAGTATTGTAAACAATGTTTTCTACCTATCTATCTTGATATCATTCAGCGAGAAGAAATAAATTAAATTGTGACACACATAACACATGATAAAAACTAATAACAGAAGGAAAAACTATGCAAAAACAAATTACCACAAGTATGCCATAAAAATAGCTACAAATCCTGGTTTATTTCCTTGCCAAACTGCTGATAAAGGTGTACAATGTAGCTCAGAGCATCCAAGAGAGTCCAACCTTTGCTAATGATTGAAAAAATACATAATATAGACATAAAACCACCTATGCTAGCCATCAATGGTCGAATCCAAGATATAAAGAAATGTTACAACCATTTCCAAACTAGGAACAAGAATATAGGCAGTGGAACAACTTTCCTCTATAAGCATGGAAACTAATTCATTGACCGCCAAACCACCTCAAACTAATGAATCTACGCTCTAAGATCATTTCACAATTACATTTACATACCATAGAATTAATTACAATCATAAATTCATCCATGAAGAGAGAAAAAGTTGACTTGCAGTGAAAGTAGGTGAAAACTAGATTTTTTGGCAAACTGGCTCTATGCGCAGCGCCACTAGCCAGGTGCACAACACCGTTTCATATCCACTTTTGGAGGCCTTCCCCTTATCCCAATTGAGCCCAAGATAGCTCATTGGAAAGGGCCTCTTGTCTAGTTTCTGGAACAACTTGAATTTTTGCATTTGGAGGTACTTTACCCCCTCAGAAGTGAAATCTCCCAAGGATTATTCTGTGCGTCCAAAAAGAGGCAGAGAGGTCACTGTTTGGTAGTTTCTTGCCCTTTTGGTGAACTAGTTTTGCTCCAACATTGCTGATATTTTCTAGGTTTTATGCTCTCATCATGCTAAATCCAGATATATAAGCCATTCCTGCAAAAAGTGATCCAGGCCAATTTTCTTTGTTGGAAAATTAGAAATTTGAAAAATGACAAAACTTTCCAAAATTTTCCCAAAGTTTGGCACAAGGCACCACCATCAACTGCTTTGATGGGCTAATGAGGCTTCAGCCAATATTTTCAACTTATATTTCTCCCTTTTTTCTCTCTAAGGCCTTTCTCAACCTAGCCTTAAGCTTCTTGATTCTCATATTGCAAATTTTGTTTTGAGTCATATAATGATATGACATGTGCCAGAGCATTCTATTGTCCCTGTTGGCCTTGTTGATCAGTCCTTCAAGATGCAAGTTGACCCTCTCAACTGAAGTTTCCTGGTCATCTTCAATCTCTTGCTCAATGGGAGTCAAAGTGACGGGATGCTTTTTGTCACTTTTCCTTTTCCGTTTCAACATTTCAAGTTCCATTAGGCCCTGCTTATCCTCCAACTATTTGTTCTCTTGCTCTAGATAAGTGACAATACTATATCATCCTTGTGCATATTCTCTTTGCATTTTCTTTTTTGTGGTTATGAACACTTGTGGTTATATATGGAGAATAGTGAATAATATAGTGAAAACAGGGTGGAGGAATGGAGTGGTCAGGGTGTAGGGAGGAGTATGTGAGACTATGATGTGTGAATAGGGTTTAGGGAGTGTGAATGGGATTTTAGGAGAGTGGGTAGGGTTTAGTGATGTGAAAAGGGTTTTTAGAGTTTGGGGAGAGTGTAAGCAAAAATTTAGGAAAAATATATGAGGGGAATGGGATTGAGGGAAACTATATGAGGGAATGGGGCTTAGGGAACAATAGAAAATAGATAAGGTAGGAAAACAATAAGAGAATGAGCTTGTCAATTTTATGATATAGTTTGTGTTATCGGGAAATCTAGTGTCTATGCAGAGCTGCTAGTCCCACTAAGATGGGTAGCTATCTTAAAAACAATCAGATTAAAGTTACTTTCATTTTCCTTTATGAGAAGTAGATAGTGGAGGAGCAAAGAGTACCAACCTCAATATTTCGCTTGGTTCCTTGCTTGTTCCTTCTCCTCTCTGACAGATCTTTGCCACTCTTTCCTTGATCACTCCGCTTCAAAGAGTACCTGTAAAGTCAAAGCATCATAACACCCTTAAAGTGTAGAGATCTACAATCATAAACAATATAGGACCAGATATATATTGACCACACAAATGCATATATCATCAAACATACAAGATTGTGGAGGAAAACTTGAATAGATTTATTGATGTAAATATTAGAAGAGAGGACTACAACCCATAGATCTGACTCAGCGTCATTCTCCCAGCATGAAAGCCCTTCTTCACCTCATGAAAATCTTAGATCATCCCAACACTATGATGTTCCACCAGGAAACCAACAACACTTCCTTACAAGATACAAGATTCCAGCCTCCGGATCTCTGGGATGACAGATCCATATATAGATGATTGCAAGGGTGTGAGTCAGTGTTTGGTCAATTTAGTATTCCTAAATTGATATCATTAATTGTCAACCCGGGGCTCATAAGCTGATGAAGTGAAGGTGTACTATATGTACTTAAGCAACCTCTTAGAGCTTTTTGTCATTTGGGGGGTGTTGTTTGTGATTAATTTATCTTCCTACGATGGAGTGATGTATTTATAAACAAATGAGAGATGGTGTGTGTGGAGTGAATTCTAAATGAGTGAGGGTGTGTGATTAGTGGTTTCTAACTATTTGCTAAAAAGGAAGACTTTGAAGGAAATGAATTAAAATAAACTGAAAGCAAAGAACCACTTTCTAATGGT